>PVIA01010432.1:0-51792 GCA_004024845.1 Tonatia bakeri
GTCCTCTGCCTTGAGAGGGCTTCCCCAGTGTGGGTTGGATCCCCAGTCAGGGCACATAGAGGAGGCCACTTATCCATGCTTCTCTTTCACACCTACGTCTCTTCCCCTATCTCCCAAATCAATAGATTATATCCTGTGTGTATCATCTTCTTTCAGGTCTCCTATCATCTTCATGGGGTGGGGAAAGGAAGGGAAGAGTCCAGCAGCTATACTATAACAGGAGGCTGAGGCAGGGGGTTGCTCATATCACTTCCCTCCAGTAGGCCTCAGCCTCAGGCTCCCACTACTGAGCCGGCTTCCCACCACTGAGCTGCCACAGCTGCACTGCTACATTCCTGGGGTGGCTCTGCAGCCAGCCCTGCCACAGCAGCCTCTTTGCCCCAGAACTTCCAGCTGGCTACTTGTTCTGGGGGCCAATCAGCAGCCTCCTTAGACTCTGTCCCATTTGTGATGCCTATGGTGCCCAGGGTCAGGGAGGCAATTGCTGTCTCCCTAGTAAGTACTGCAGTCTCTGGACCCTAGCTCATGGACATGGTGGGTTCATGGCCTTGCCCAGGGCAGAGGGCACAGAGGCGAGTCTGGGTGTCCACGTGCAGGCTCTCCAGAGGCTTCTTCCTGAGGAGGATATTTTAAATTCCTCAAAATGGCTCCTGCCCCAGATCTGCACCAGAGGTGCAGCGGCAGCAGTAGCAGTAGCTGCTCTGCCAGGAGAGACAGGGCCACACTTTCACACATGCCCACACACTTGTCCACGTACATGCACACATATTCTTACTCACACTCAGTTGGCTTTTTGAGTTGATTGCTCTGCGGTATAGCTGCAAGGCCGGGAGCAAGTGCTTTCAGATATAGTTTTAAAATCTTTTGTCAGGCTAAAAAAGGCTTCCCAAATTGTGGAGTACTGGATTGTGCTGATAAGCTAAGAGCCTTGCTAAGGAAGGTAGGGCCAGGGAATTAAAGTACTAGGATTATAGCTATTGAGAATGTGAAATGGTATAGCCACTCTGGAGAATAGTTTGGTAGTTTCTTATAAAACTAAACATGGAGGACTTCTGGTGAAGATAGAGGTATAGGTAAATATGGCTCACCACCTCGCACAGCAACAGCAAAAATTACAACTAGACTACAAAACAAATACCACCCAGAATTGCCAGAAAATCAAGTTATATGGAAGTCCGACAACCAATGATTTAAAGAAGTCACATTCATTCAGAAGGGTAGGAGGGGTGAAGACATGGAGACATGTGGAGAGGCATGGAGATGCAGAGACACAGAATGGGTGGCCCCACACCCACATGTGATGGATAAAAATCAGGATGGATACCTTGGGGGTGAGGGATCCCAGGCCCACACTAGCCCACCCAGCCCAGGGTTCCACTGCCAGGAAGATGCCATATATTTTGCTGTATATAATTCACACCCACATTTTTGTGTGGGATTATTAATTATACCCATGTACAACATGAATCCTTATTTTCCCTAAAAAAATTGGGCAAAAAAGTATGCATTACACATGGCGTAATAAGTCCCCATAACTTCTGGCTATAAAAAACAGTAGGTGTTAGGATGGCAGGAGGAACTGTGGGATTCTCAGGAATCTCCCCTTAAAGGGCCTGTGACAGACTCAGGACTTATACAGACTCACTCCCTCTGGGTTTCAGCATTGGGGTAGCAGCTAGAAGGGCACTAGTGGCATACGAAGAGAAATTGAAGTGTCTGGTATCAGGATAAGTGCCAGGGGACAGTTTCCTCCTGGACAAAACTCCAGAGGCCAAGCAGTGGCCTTGTCCCCTTTCTGAGCCCTCCCACACACAGAACCACGGAGCAGTGACACCATATTGGAGACTCCATCAACCTGATTCACATGGGTTGCCCTGCCCTAGTGCTTACCTAAGGGTCTGCCCCATCTGACTTACTGGTGCAGTTTTCTACAATAAGCCATGCTACTAAGACAGGAGTCAATGCAGCTCTACCTAATACATGGAAACAAACACAGGGAGGCTGCCAAATTGAGGAGACAAAGAAATATGGACCAAATGAAAGAACAGAACAAAACTCCAGAAAAAGAACTAAATGAAATGGAGATAAGCAATTTATCAGATGCAGAGTTCAAAACACTGATTATTAGGATGCTCAAGGAACTCACTGGGGACTTCAATAGCATAAAAAAGAATGAGGCAGAAATGAAGGTTACACTAAGTGAAATAAAGAAAAATTACAGGGAACCAACAGTGGAGTGGATGAAGCTGAGAATCAAATCAAAGATTTGGAGCAAAAGGAAGAAACAAGCATTCAATCAGAGCAGCAAGAAATAAAAAGAATCCAAAAAACAAAGGTAGGCTAAGGAGACTCTGCGACAACTTCAAGTGCACCAGCATTTGAATCATAGAGGTTGCCTGAAGGAGAAGAGGAAGAGTAGGTAATTGAAAATTTATTTGAAAAGATAATGAAAGAAAACTTCCTTAATTTGGTGAATGAAATAGACATAAAAGTCCAGGAAACACGAGAGTCCCAAACAAGAGAGTCCCAAACGAGATGGACCCAAAGAGAACCATACCAAGACACACCATAATTTAAATGCCAAAGTTAAAGATAAAGAGAGAATCTTAAAAACAGCATGAGAAAACAAAGAAAGCAGAAGAGAGTTATCTACAAAGGAGTTCCCATAAGCTGTCAGTTGCTTTCTCAAAAGAAACTTTTCAGGCAATTAGGGACTGGCAAGAAGTATTCAAAATGATGAAGACCAAGGACCTACAACCTACATTACTCTATCCAGCAAAGCTATCATTTAGAATCAAAGGGCAGATAAAGTGCTTTCCAGACAAGATAAAGCTAAAGGAGTTCATCATCATCAATCCATTATTACATGAAATTTTAAAGGGACTTATTTAAGAAAAAGAAGATCAAAACTATGAACATTAAAATAGCAATACATTCACAACTATCAACAACTGAATCTAAAAAACAAACTAAACAAACAAGCAGAACAAAAGTAGAATAATAGATATGGAAATCATTTAGAGGGTTATCAGTTGGGAGGGGAAAGGGGAAGAAAGAAGGAAAAGGTGCAGGGATTATGAAGTACAAATTGGTAGGCACAGAATAGACAGGGGGATGTTAAGAACAGTATAGGAAATGGAGATGCCAAAGAATTTATATGCATGACCCATGGACATGAACTAAGGGGTGGGGATTGCCAGGTGAAATGTGTGTTACTCGGTGGAGGGGTCAAAGGGGGAAAATTTGGGACAACTGTAATAGCATAATCAATAAAATATATTTAAAAAACTAAATACAGTATTATCATACAATCCACTAATGATATCTTGGGCATTTTCCAAGAGAAATGAAAATTTGCATTCACATAAAAACAAGTATGTAAATGTTCATAGCTACTTTATTTAATAGCCTCAAAATGGAAACAGCTCAAGTATCCTTCAGCAGTTTAAACTGTGACACATCCATATGATGCAACACCAGTCTGTAATAAAAATTGGTACATGCAACAATTGAATGCATTATGCTGAGTGAAAAAGCCAATCCCAAAAGCTTACCTACTATATGATTCCGTTTACTGAACACTTACACAATGACAAAATTTTAGAAATGGAAAACAGATTATTGGTTGGATGGTGACTGGTGGATACCTGAACATGTGATAAAATTGTATTGTTTAGACACACACACAAAAAAAACTGGGAAATCTGAGTTAGATGGATGAGTGGTATCAGAGGTAATATCCTCATTGTGATTCTGTGCTATAGTATTTATTGGAAGATGTTATTATTTGAGGAACCTGGGTGAAAGGTCCATGAGATTTCTCTGTATTATTTTTCTTTTTTTTCACATTTTTAAAATTGTTCAAGTGCAGTTGTCTCCATTTTCCCCCCAGCATTCTCCCCCACCCCAGCCATCCTCACCTCCCACCCTCAATCATACCCCCCTTTGGCTTTGTCCATGTGTCCTTTATGCATGTTCCTGAAAGCCCTTCCACCTTTTTCCTCCATTATCCCCTCCCACCTCCTCTCTGGTTACTGTCAGTTTGTTCTTAATTTCAATGTCTCTGGTTATATTTTGCTTGCTTGTTTGTTTAGTCAATTGGGTTCCACTTAAAGGTGAGATCATATGGTATTTGTCCCTCACCACCTGGCTTATTTCACTTAGCATAATGCTCTCCAGTTTCCATCCATGCTGTCTCAAAGGGTAGGAGCTCCTTCTTTCTCTCTGCTGTGTAGTATTCCATTGTGTAAATGTACCATAGTTTTTTGATCCACTCATTTGCTGATGGGCACTTAGGTTGCCTCCAGCACTTGGCTATTGTAAATTGTGCTGCTATGAACATTGGGGTGCATAGGTTCTTACGGATTGGTATTTCAGGATTCTTAGGGTATAGTCCCAGCAGTGGAATTGCTGGGTCCATGAGATTTCTCTGTATTATTTTTCACGACTGCATGTGAACCTATGATTATCTTATTAAAATTTTCATTGAAAAACATAAATCATAAGCGCATTTTCTTTAAAAGGCATAAGTGCAGGAAAGCTCCAGGTCAAACTTTAGGTTTTGTTGTAGGATGCCACCCATCTCTCTCAGAACTTCACATTGATTAAGATCATCCTCTTCAGACACATCTGCTCAGATGTGCTCACTTGCATATTTTCCCCTAAGTCAGATTTTTCTTTGTAGTCCTCCCTCCGTCTTCCCCAAGCTAACTCTAGAGTAAAGTAGACATTAGGTACTTTCCACGTTGATGAATTAATCTGTAGCTCATGTGACCCTAAGACTTACAGCTTTTAACTATCCACTAGCTCCCAAAATCGCATGTGATTTCATTTTTCAGAGGACTTGAAATTGTCCAACAGATGATCCTCATAGCATTAAAAAGATTAGGACTTTAGATCTGCTAATGGAGAGAGGTCTTATATCCTGGAAACAAAACCTTTTTATAGGAAAGAGCTTACATTTTCTCCTCCTCCTTCTTGTTCCTACTATGTGCCAGACACTAGGCATATTACTTTGCTTTGTTTCATGTTCTTAAAAAGCTTATGAGAGAAACGTAGATTTGCTATCTTATCTATATGAAAAAATTGAGGACTGGCCATTTCCCCATGGACACATAGCTAATAAGGAGCAGAGTCAGGACAGAAGCTGGGTTGCTTTGACCTGAAATGCATTCTTTCTCCACTACACCTGTAATTCTCAAATTTATTGGGGTCAGGACCCCTTTTGATTTAAAAATTAGAGGACCCTAAAGAGTTTTGGTTAATCTGGATTATATCAATTTACACTTACTACATAAGCAATTAAGAGAGATATTTTAAATATTTATTGACCCTCTAAAACTAACAAATAAAATCACTGCATTTTAACATAAAATTTTATGAACCATAACTATATATCACCAAACAATAAACTCAGTGAGATGTTTCAAATCTTGGTAACATCTGGTTTAGCAGCAGGCAGTAGGATTCTCATGCCTGCTTCTGCATTCAATTTGTTTGTGACATGTAATTTTGGTTGAGCTAAAGGAAGAAAAATCAGTCCTCACACAGTCTTCTAATAGTTTTTCAGATAATTTTGGATATTAGTCTTTGATGCTATAGCAGTACTTGATAAATTATAGTTTCTTGAAGGCCAGTTACAATGTAGAATCTGAAACCATACGAGGTCTGTCCAGAAGGTATCCAGCCATGTGATATGCAAAACAGAGATATTTAATGAAGAAGATATAGGACACAAAAAACATTGTACATAGGACAATAACACCTCTGTCCCCTTCAAAGTAGGCACTTTGGGACCTCACACAGTTCTCCCAATTGCCATCAACTGCCCTGTAGTATTTTCCTGAATCTCATCAATGGTCTGAAATCTCATCCCTTGCAAAGGTGATTTTAGTTTTGGGAAAAGCCAGAAGTTGCAGGGCACCTAATCTGGGTGGTAGAGGGGCTGAGTCACCTGGGTGATTTGATATTTTGCCAAAAAACTCTGCATGAGACATGATGCATGAGCAGGTGCATTGCTGTGATGAAGCTGCCAACCACCAGTCACCCAAAGCTGCAGCCTTCTGAATCATCTAAACAGTTTCTGTGGAGGAATGTCCAAGCTTAACACAAAATTCAGTGCAGAGTTATTGCTCTGTTCACTCAGTCATTTTGAATGCACCAGCCACACAGTACTCACGTTCACTCAATGGGATCTACTGGCCCCACTGACTAGTACAGTGAAGTCATCATTGTTCATTCGTATGGATTCCAGTGCACTCTCCTAGGCTGCCAGGTTACATTAATGTCACATAAACTGTTCTCATTATATTAACAATGGCTGGACTTTTTCCAGACAGACCTGGTATTGATGAATTATTTTTTGTCCCTTGTGGCATTAAAATTTGTTGATCTATCTTTCAGTTTGGATCTTTTACCCATGCATGATTTGTAACAAACCACAGATCATTTGAAAAATACTGATTCAACTGAAGTATGTGGATCTCCTAGATGTTGACAAATGACATTCATTAATATCATCATCAGTCTCATTTGAAAAGTCTTTAAGCAGCAGATACAAGTTATCCAAAATTCTCATTTTTACTGGAAAGCTCAAATTTTATAATTGGCAATAAGTATGAACAGCTGTTCTCCTTGAAGTGACAGGCTTACTTCATTCATTTTCCAGAAAATGTCTGCCAAATGATAATCTGAGTAATCATATTTCTGTTAGTTTTTCTTTTGAAGTGATATTCCACACAATGACTGGTGATATCAGCTTGCAATTCATTGTACAACTGCTTTTCCTTAAGACAGCCATCCCTATGTAGAATATCAAACTGATACTGACATGGAAAATTCTTTTTACTGCTTTAGCAAAGACATTCTTAAGTGGAAATGGCTTTTCCCCCCTTGCCAGTGCATGACAGTAAAGAATACAATGACTGCTGTTGTGATTAAGACACCAGTTTGACTTCAGACCAAGATGGAGGAGTAGGTAGACACACTGTGCCTCCTCCCACAACCAAAATAAGGACAGCAACAATTTGGAAACAAAAAACAAGTACCGACAGAAAATTGAACTGTATGGAAGTCTGACAACCAATGAGTTAAAGTAGACACACTCATCCAGACTGGTAGGAGGGGCACAGTTGGGCAGCAGGGTGGAGAGGGGTTGAGGCAAAGTGGCAGCTGGCGGATCCAGTGAGGCGGTGGATTGTGGAGGGGTGAGGCACACAAGGCAGCTGGCAGACCAGGTGGTCCCACATTCACACGCAGATAAATGAGGTGAAACTGGGCGGCGAGACAGACTGTGCAACCCAGGGTGACAGCGAAGGGAAATAAAGCTTCAAAACACCAACTGGAAACACCTGTGGGGGTTGAGGTGCCGGGAGAGACTCCCAGCCTCACAAGAGAGGTCAGTGGAGGGACCTACAGGGTCCTAGAATGTACACAAACCCACCCACACAGCAATTGGCACCAGAAGGGCCCAATTTGCTGGTGGGAAGCAGGGGAAGTGATTGAAATCCGGTAGAGAGCGAAGTAAGTGCTATCATTCCCTCTCGGACCCCTGCCCCACATACAGTGTCACAACCCAGCAACTGGGTTGCCCCACCCTAGTGAACACCTAAGGCTCTGCCCCTTACTATGTAACAGGTGCAACAAGACAAAAAATATGCTCCAAACAAAAGAACAGATCAAAGTTCCAGAAAAAATACAACTAAACAACAAAGAGATAGCCAACCTATCAGATGCACAGTTCAAAACACTGGTAATCAGGATGCACAGAGAATTAGTTGAATATGGTCACAAATTAGATGAAAAAATGAAGGCTATGCTAAGTGACATAAAGGAAAATGTACAGGGAACCAATAGTGATGGGAAGGAAACTGGGACTCAAATCAATAGAGTGGACCAGAAGGAAGAAGAAAACATCCAATCAGAAAAGAATGAAGAAACAAGAATTAGAAAAAATGAGGAGAGGCTTAGGAACCTCCAGGATATCTTTAAACATTCCAACATCCAAATTATAGGGGTACCAGAAGGAGAAGAGGAAGGGCAAAAGTGGAAAAGTTATACGAACGAATAATGAAGGAGAACTTCCCCATTCTGGCAAAGGAAATAGACTTCCAGGAAGTCCAGGAAGCTCAGAGAGGCCCAAAGAAGTTGGACCCAAGAAAGAACACACCAAGGCACATCATCACTACATTAGCCAAGATTAAAGAGGAGAGAATCTTAAAAGCAGCAAGAGGAAAAGAGACAGTTACCTACAAAGGAGTGCCCATAAGACTGTCAGCTGATTTCTCGAAAGAGACCTTACAGGCAAGAATGGGCTGGAAAGAAGTATTCCAATTCATGAAAGGCAAGGACCTACATCCAAGATTGCTCTATCCAGCAAAGCTTTCATTTAGAATGGAAGGGCAGATAAAGTGCTTTTCAGATAAGGTCAAGTTAAAGGAGTTCATCATCACCAAGCCCTTACTATATTAAATGCAAAAGGGACTTATCTAAGAAAAAGAAGATAAAAAACGTGTACAGTAAAATGACAGTGAACTCACAATTATTAACAACCATGCCTAAAACAAAAAAAAACTAAGCAATCAACTAGAACAGGAACAGAACCACAGAAATGGAGATCACATGGAGGGTTAGCAACAGGGGAGTGGGACAGGGAGAGAGGGAGAAAAGATACAGAGAATTAGTAGCATAGATGGTAGGTAGAAAATAGATGGGGGAGAGTAAGAATAGTATGGGAAATGTAGAAGCTAAAGAACTTATGCCACATGGACATGAACTAAAGTGGGGGAATGTGGGTGGGAGGGGGTGTGCAGGGTGGAGGGGAGTGAAGGGGGGAAATGGGACAACTGTAATAGCATAATCAATAAAATATATTAAAAAGAAAAAAAAAGACACCAGTTTTATTTAGAGTTGCTTTATGCTATTGGTGAAAATGTCAACACAGAGGGGAAGGCAAATGATGCCTTAATATTATTGTGCAAATGATGTCAAGGGACCCCACTGGGTCTACAGACCACCTTGTACAAAATTCCAGTAGAGGTAGAGCTATTTAGACTTTTTAACACCATGTCTACCAGGGTTGGTGCAGCTGGGGCATTTCTACTTAAAGCTCCCCACAGGTGAGCACAATTTCCACCAGATGAGACCAAAACTAGGAGCCTGCGGGAACCACTGTAGCACCCTCTTGCCTCTTTCTAGGACACTTGAGTATTTTCTTCCCAGCATCTCAGGTCCCTGGGGTTCCTGCTGCCCAACGCTGCTCCAGAGGCGCCCCAGCTGTGCAGTGTACCTTTAAAGAACACATACAGAAGAGCGAGTCGACCGCCACCCTTGCTATGCTCATTCCAGGTACGTGCCCCTCTGGGAACCCAAAGGGACAAACTCTGCGGTGCTCTATAGACTCCACTCTGCTGCCTTTCCTGGGCAATGCCTGGTCTCTCCAGCCCGACGGGAGTACTTTGTGCCTTGGACTGTTCTCTCCTTTTTTCAACATTTCACTTTATTACATAAACCCTTCCCCAAGACCCTGTTCTCCTTTTTCAGCATGCCAGCTGGTTACCTGGGAAATGAATTGCTGCGCAGGTGTGAATGACCGTCGAAGTGGTCAGTGTGGTAGGTAGGTGTGTTCACATTTTAACAGGAGACTCCTTAACATAAACAAATACCTCTGTGATAGGGAACATTGTAGGTTAGGGTCACAGGCAAATGGGGGTGCTTCTCAGCTGAGACAAAGTCAGGGAATTAGATGGTTAAACGATTGAAGGAGGGAATCAGAGCCACCCTGTAGTGGTTTATCTCCTTGTGAGATGAAGGCTATAGTTTCTAATTTCAGTTTCTAATGAATGAAAATACTCGATGCTTATATTGTTAAAGAGCAAACAGCACCAAGATATACATCTCTGTTTACACAGGCAATTTCAGGGGTGATTGCATTTGTAACATTTCTACACTCTCCCCCCTTGATGTTCAGACATTACTTAGCTCAGTCATGTTTTAATATTTCTGGGGGCAAGTCTCCTTCCCACCCCACCCCACTGAACTGTTTTTGTAGCTAAGGAGGCTTTCACTTGTTTTCTACACACAGAGAGAGGGAGGGGTGTGCCAGGGACATCTTTGGATAATTCAGCAGCTGTGTCAGGTTAACCTGGCTACTCCTCTTGTCTGGATCAAATGGGGTGCCCAGGAAGGTAAGTGGGGGGACAGAGCAGACACCTTGTACCTGAAATGCACACCCACCTGTGGAGCTATCAGTGTTCTGCGGGCTGCAACTGTGGACAGTTGCACTGGCTTCTCTTTCAAGCTTTGAATTATGAAACAAGGTTGTGCACCTTTTGCAAAATCCCTCTGTGCGAGTTCTTCTAAAAGTACTAATTTGGTCTTTTGGTTTTCATTTGGGCTTGGGAAACATTTTCCATGTCTAGCTCTAGTCTGCTCTTTATGAGCAAATAAGTAGTGGTCAATTAATACATCTGTAGAATAAAATTTATGGAATTAAATTCACTCTTTAAAATTTACAGCATTTGAAATAACTCTGTGGCCTAGAAGTGACAGACACCTGGTCTATATCCTTCTCCCAGAGTCTGAATGTTGAGGAAGTAGGGGGATCCAGGGGCTCAGAGTATTGGTCTGTCTCACGGAGTTGCCTCTGCACAACTTTCCTTAGAGATCCTGGCTTAAGCACCCCACATGTGCTGGCTCTGACTTGCCTATTGGACTTTCCTATCAGCCCTACCTTCTCGCAGCCCCCACCACAGCCTGCAACACCCTCTTTATTTTTCCGCCTCCAGGCCTTGGTTCATATGGCCCTTTACCTTTATACATACATCTCTCTAAATCTTACCTGGTCTTCAAGACCCAACTCAAATTCTGACTTCTCTAAGCTTTGTTTCTGACTCGTCACCACCATCTCTGCAATACTGACAGTAACGATGACAGCTACTATGGCTGAACCATTAGCACATACCAGGCATTGTAATAAGCTCCTGTAGCATCTCACTCAATCCTCATAACCACCTTGTTGCTGGAAGGTTGCAGAAAGCTCGGAGAATTTGAGCGCACTGGCTAGGTCACAATCCAAGTGATGGAGTAGGAACTCCTGCTTGGTCTGCTTGGCTCTGAAGGCTGTGCTTTTAACCACTCTGTAGTATTCCCTCCTGGAAGGTACTAACCATCTAATTGTGAGAAGCTGATGGAGCTAGGTGGGACCTCAGAGGTCATATTGTCCCGTCCCTTCAGTTTACAGATGAGGAAGCTAAAGCCCCAAAAGAGAGAGACTTGACTCAAGGTAACAGTGAAATGTAGGCAAAGCCTAGTCAATTATGCTTTCCTGGTTCTCATACTCATTCATTCAACAATCATATATGAAAGCTTTCTGTATTTAAGGTGCCGTGTTGGGCTCTGAGTATCTTTGCTGATTTCACCATCTGCAGGTCTCTTGTGGTGAATGTAATGAATCCACACATGAAACTACCTTGAATTGTGGACTGAGTGAACTGCTAAGTGCTGTTCCAGGAACAGGTGCCAGGCACACCGATGGCCCAGCATGGTACCCTGGTCATTGGCCTGACCAACATTCAGAGCAGCTGCAGATCCGTAGGAGAGGGTGTGCAGACTGGAGGGGAAGGTGTTGGATTACAGGATAATGTGCAGAGTGTAAAAGGCCCTGTGACGAAGATGATTCAATGCTGCTCAAGAAACAATTTCAAGAACAAGCATTAGAAGTCAGGAAGCATGCCTCCTAGTTTTGCCAACTAAGTCTAATCCAATTCTATGCTTGACTACCTATGCCCACCCACTCCAATCATCGTGTATGCAGTTGACCCTTGAACAATGTGGGGGTTTGGGACACCGAACCCTTGTACAGGAAAAAATCTGCATATAACCTTTAGTCCCGCAAAAACTTCAGTTGTCCCTCAGTATCCATGGGGGACTGGTTCTAGGACGCTCTGCAGACACCAAAGTCTGTGGATGGCTCAAGTCCCTTACATAATATGGGGCAGAACAATGCACACAAGAAGCCCTCGGCATCCACAGATGCCCAGTCATGGGTGGAAAATACTGTTTTTCAATCTGAAATTGCTTCAATCTGAGGATGCAAAACCTAGGGATATGGAAGGCCAGACGTACATTTATCAGTCCAAACATGTGATTGACAGTCAACTGTATGTTGCTGTCCAAAAATTGTTTCTAAGTTAATACACTACTATACAACTCAAAATATTTTCAGCCAAGAAGTGCCTAGAAACCTAACATTTTGCTAATTAGTTCATCCTTGTAAGCATTTCTTCTATTTGTGTCAAAGTAGTGATCTTCTGGTAGCTTTAAAAATATAATTGCAGAGTATGCCTAAATCAAAATTCTATAGGAGGCTGAGAATCTCTATTTATCAAGCATCTGAGGGGCTTTTATAAGGTACTGGTGGTCCTTGTACCAGCAGCATTAGGATCTACTGGAAACACATGAAAAATGTCAATTTTGGGACCCTGCCCACTTTGAGGTAAAGCCCATATGTGGTTTAAATCAGCATCCTAGGGGATTCTCATGTACACTTGTTTGAACACCATTGAACTAGCCTGTAACAGTGAGTTAGGGCAGTGGTTCAAAGTTGGCTGCATACCTGAATCACCTAAGGGTTTTTTAAAAAAATACCGATGCCTGGAACTTGCTCCCAAACACTGATATAACTGGTCTGGGGTGCAGCAAACGTTTTGGCTATCATGGATGCTGAGGCAATGTAACCTGCCATCCATGACCCATTTCACAATCTTGTTATTTATCCAGTCTTACTGATTGGACTAATAAGGTGATAAATTTGAATGCCTGAAATAAACTTGTCTTTAAAACATCATTGTTCATTGGGGCTCTGTGTAGGACTTGAATAAAAGAGTCTACAGCTGACAGTTTGAAGGCCTAAAGACTCAAGTGTAAGTTCTTCAGTGTTGCCTTTAGGATACAGCTTGACTGCCTCACTACTAACACAAACCTGTATGTGCCTCACTACTAACACAAACCTGTATGTGCTTCCCGGGGCCCAGGAAGGGTCTTTGCCTGCAGCAGACGGAGGGTCCAGATGCCATTCCAGTTTCAGCCCACTGGGACCTTGCAAGTCACTCTTCAGGTTTCTGTTTCTTCTTTACACAGTGAAGGCCCAGAACCAAATAATCTCTAGGCCTCTTCTGACTCCTGGTGTTTCGGTTTCCATGTTCAGGTCAGTCTCCCAATGCAGACTGCATTGTCTCCTCCTCCGCTTCCCTGGGGCAACTCACCCCAGGGCACAGTTCAGGTTCTCATTATCCTTAATATTTCTTTGTACTCAGTCTAAGCCTCCTTGCCCTCTTAGGCATTTTTGTTCGTGCTTGGTCTCCCACCGGATAATACCAGGATCTCACATCTCTGTGTCCCTAAATGCCCAGCACGTGGCATGTTTGTCGTTACTTTTGCTTCTGCCATTTGTTTTATTCCAACTAGAGCCTACATTGAAAGCTTGCTTTTTGCCCTGTAGCTTTCAAGCTTTCATGATGGCACTAAAGGCTCCCAACTCATCTATTTATCCTGGAAATTGTCTTTTGATATTCCCATTCAGCCCCTAGTTTCCACTGATTATTCTCCGAAAACAGCTCTCTTCTGGCCTCTGCTGGTGATAGCACATCATTGCTTAAGTGCACGCTACAGGACTGAAGTGTAAGGACACTTCAGTTCTCTAAAGAACCATTCTAACAGCATCAACTCAGCAAAGATTCTGAGATGTCACTTAAGCTGCTAGAACTGTTGAAAATAAACAGCTGGATGGTAAAGTCTGACATATATGTCAATGCTTATTTCTAAAGTGGCAGTTTTCAAGATGAAATTCGTACTTGATATGTTAAGATGTCAGAGATAACAAGAGTATGATTCTTAAATGTTTCTTTAAAGGCTTGCTCCTTTGAAGAAAATTTGTCAAATTTTGCCACAGTCTGATACTATACTTAGTACTGAGCCTGCTAAAGTGCTTGATTAATGTTTGTTAAGTAAAGGTATTGGTATCTGGTTTATGTAACACTATTCATTTTTTTGTAACTGAATTATGAATTAAAGACTACTGGGGAGGAATCTTTGCAGTCTTTTAGTTATATCATTTAGAGGACCTAAGAATGTCCTCTATGTGTTTTTACATACATATGCAGGATTCAGTTTAAATAGAGTTATTAATACGTTAAGTCTACCAAGACCAGCCTTTTCAGTTGGACTTTGGGAAAATTTTTCACTACATGAAAGGTGTTAGGGAGTATTCTCCTTTATTTGCTCTCTTGATGTAGCATATTAGGTCTTCAACATACATCCAGGCATCCATGATTAACTCAAACTGCTGCCTTTGACAATCTTAGGTTTCAAATGGTTTAATCAAAGTAACTGTTTGTTTAAAGGCAGGAACGTGTTACTCGATTGTTAAATGCTAACACATAGGTTTTGCATGTTTTCAAAGTTTAAATCAGAAGTCTTCAACTTTAAAAAGTTCACAGACAACCTGAAACTATATACATACATACATACACACAGTGATTGACATGTATTGGTATGAGATTATCTAATGTATAATGCTTTACAAATTAATAAAAGCCCTTTTATATACATTATCTTTATTTGAAAATCCTCATCTGAGGTTATATTTTTATTGTTTTTCTTTCTTTCTTTTTTTTTTTTTTTTTGAGAGACAGCAAAGGAGGGAGGGGAAGGAGAGAGAAAGAGAAACATCAATTCGCTGGCTCCCATTTGTGCTCTGAGTGGGGATTGAACCAGAAACTTAAGTAAGTGCCCTGACCAGGAATTGAACCTGCAACCTTTTGGTGTACAGGATGATGCTCCAACCAACTGAGCAACCCAGCCAGGGCACATATACATTATCCTTTAAAGAAAAGTTTGAAAGTGCACAATCTGTCCTATACTCCAGTTTTGCATTTAAATGCATCCTCTAACTCAAGTGTTTTTAAAAAGTATCTATTTCATGACTTTACTTAAAGGTAGAGCTAGTCAGTAGCAGATACAAAGGGAGAAAGATCTCAGTTTACACAACCTTATACAAGGTGACTGAGGATAAAATGAAAATGCTAATTATAAAGGGCGGGATAGGGAACGCATCAAGCTACTCTCAGATAAATAGTCTCTAGCTGTTTTTAAAACAGTAGAATCCACTGGAGCTCTAACTGCCCAACCTGGTAGTAACCTATTCAAGTCCAAGTACTTCTCAGAGTCCTGGTCTTTAGAAGCACTTGCCTATAGCAGATACAAGATCTAATTCTGGAATTAGGCAATAATAGGCTCTAATTTCATGTCTCAGTTATTAGAGCATAATACAGTTCCTGGCATAGATTATGTGACCAATGAATGGTTTCTCTTATTTTGGGTGAGATTAAGTAAAGGCCAGCAGAGAAAAAAAATCAAACAGGACAGATGACAATTTGGGAAGGAAAGAAAAGTGCTGAACAGAAATTATGACAGGGTGATAAAAAACTCAGAATCCCATTCAGAGCCAAACCACGTACACAGGGGATCTGACATATCGTAGGCACTCAACATACGTGACCTTCTTTTCCAGTCTTCTCTGTGGGAACACAACTGATGCCATTTACTCACACGAGAACCTTGATCAATGAGCGAGACTGAGCAAAGAGGAGTTTAGGAGCTCTGAGAAGTAAAGACCATACCTGCAAGATTATTTAGATTTGAGAGAGGTATTCCATTCAGCGTCTCGTGCAGTCCTTCTTAGATACCGTATTTCGCCACGTATAATGTGCACCCATGTTTCTGGCCCAAACTTTCAGGAAAAAAATCTTTCATTTTAATTTTTTAATTCAATTTTTTATTTATATTTAGATACTTGTTTTTTGTATTATAAAGGAATTTTAGCATTTATTTTTGAACATATTACAGTACAAGAAATTTTGTGTAACAAATAATTACAAAACACAGGAACAAGATACGAGGTATTTTAGGTACTACCCATGTATAATGCACATCCTTATTTTCCCCAAAAAAATTTGGGCAAAAAAGTGCACATTATACATGGCAAAATACGGTAAACTATCAAGGTATGAATTAAAGGGATATACAAAAAAGACAATGAGAAACAAAATGCCACTAGGAAAAGGTGACACAAATGTGTTCAGTCATCTTAATGACTCAGACACTAGGTCCAAGATTAGTACCAAGTTGCTAATTAGAGAAATCTATTTTGTTGCCAAACTGTAAGTTCAGAACATTAGTCAACGCAGAGAAACAATAAACTGAACTTGAACATGTGGGCAGAGAACTCAACAAATTCAGCTTGAAAACTGCACCAGAAAAAAAAGTATAATGAACAGAAACCATGTGAGAAACTAAAATATTAGCATCAGATCAGAGGGATGATGTTAATTTATGTTACATGCAAAAGGAAAAAGTTGATATTTGTGGTCACTTCAAAAGGAACATACTATACAGCAGTACTTCATTTCAAGTAACAAAAGAAAAAAGCTGGAAAGTTAAAATGACTATTAAAACTTAGCCTTTTTAAAAAAAAGACTTAAATGTCAGACATTGGAATGACCTGCAGAAGAGTAACTGATTAAGAGAATGAAAATTTGTAATGATTAACACAAAATCACTGCTAAATGTAATACCAATGGAAGACAGAAAAGATCTCAAAGGTAACAAATCACAGACTATAATTATCAAATTTTCAAAACTGTAATTAAGTAATAGCAAACAACTCTTAAGAGTGAAAAATGAAAGCACCTTATTGTTTAAAGGTGCAAAAGTAAGAAAATACACAAAAAAACGTATCCATATATTTATGTGGTGGGGAAATGGGGTTTAAAAATGTATTGAACAGAAAAATGACTTATAAATCATTTTACAGAAGAGTAAAAAAATCAGTGTTTAATATCACCATTAGCTATAAATAACCAAAAAGAAGAAATTGTTCTCTATCATGTTTTTGCTTCAATATCTAGGTCTTCTGCTCCTTGCCTTTTGGAGAAAAGATTGCATGGTAAGGCTGCCGCCGTTTTGGACGAGGACAAGGATCAAGATCTTCTTTAATGTAACCTTAAAAACAAATTAGAAATTGAGAAGACTGTATTTGCAACATAAATTTCTTTCAGTACATTTCCAGTAAAGATTGTCTTACTTAATGACTTGTAGGTTTACGTGATTCTTCTATTAGCTGAGTGATGCTGACCAATGATGTCACTACTTAGCATCACTTTCCTCATTCACACTAATAATAGTAGCAACAAACATTTAGGAAATGTGTCATCTACGTTATCTCAGATAACACATGCCTTTCAAGTACCTTCCTCTATACCTATTTCACAGATGAGGTAATGGAGACCCAGTGAAGTTAAATCACTCAAGTTCCCAAACCTATGAAGTAGAAGAGCTGGGACTTTGCCCAAGATCTGTCTGACTCCAGAACCAGAGTTCTTAAGCACTTTCCTAATCTGCCTCCCACAAGTTGCAATGGGGACAATGGCTAAACACAAACCTTTATTATTACAATAAATTCCAGGTGCTTATCAAAAAGACTTTTTGTAGTAGCTATTTCATTAGATGACATGCCCCTATACTCTCCAGACTATTCGATTCTCCTCAGGTGTGTAAAATCATGTGGTCTGCAGGAAAGAACTGTGCTCCAACCATACCCTGAGGCCATATTAGCAGTGCAAACACAGGCTCACATCCAGACTGCCTAATTTTGTATGAGGACCAGACAGAGACATCATGTCCAAGAGGACTTAATTTGGCTTGTTAATGGGGAAAGTGGAAATATAGTAATGGCTGTCGAAGACTGCATTCTTTTGGGAAAACTATCTTACCACTAAATATCTGAAACATTAAAGTTACATACATTCTCTAATTACATTAAACATAAGTGTCATATCTGAAGGAGCTAGTTGCATGTCAGCAATTTTCTAAGCAAACAAACAAAGGTCTTTTTTACTCATAAATGGTTTAAAAATAACCAGCACTCTGGTAAGTGAGGTTTTAAAATCTTAAATTCATAGTTGTTTTAAAAAGATAACACTTTGCTGATAACTTGTACAAAGCTATTTACTTTATTAAAAGTCATTTTGATGAGAACATGAAAGAGTAGCTGCTTTCTCAAATTTGGATGGTAAACCAGGATCATTCATATACCATCATGCATACACAGTCATAAACAATCCTTGATTTCAATGAAATGAAGAGTTGGAGGTAAGCCTTTTATCTTTAGGAATTTGTTTTTATGTCATAAAACTATAACCCACGGTAAGGAGAACCATGGAGAAAAAGTCAGACTTGGGCGTAACTGTATTTAAAAAAGTAATTTGAAAATGTTATAATCTATACTCTCACCTCTTTCCACACAAGTCTGAGTGGAAGGAAAACCAACTTCCCAGAAGTTCTCTGGTGTGTTGGGTGGAATGTAGCGGAATCGGTGTCTTGAACAGGAAGCCAACTTCTTTTCTCTTTCTTCTGCTGGAATGTCTGCATAATACTAATAACAAAAACTGCTAAGTTTTTCACTTAGGGATAATAAATGGAGTGTTATGCTTACTGATTATAAACTTGAAGCTAAGAAATCTACTTATTGAAATATTAGGGATGCTAAGGAAACTTAATATTCCTTGATGGTAGTAATATCAATTACTAACAGTAGTTAGTGCTGGTCTGTGAAATGCTTGCTTCACAAATGAGAAAAGGAGATTGTGTTCCAATGTAAATCAACATACCCACCTCCTTGATCAATAAAGTCTTACAATGGAAAAAAATGCCAGCTGAACTTTACAATGAGCCTAGTTAGCAGTTGATTTGTTTACTGGTGCAAACTCTTCCCCTCTGTCAGACTAGTGACAGAGATGCAGAGGCCTGCACTTTGAATAGCACTTTCTCAATTGTTATTTGGATATGATGTATGTTTAAGTAATTTTCCTATCCCTACAGTTTTTTAAAACACAAGTTTAAAGGCTCTGAATGCTATAGGCTTCATAACTTTCCCCTTGCACTTTTCAATTAGATCAGAGGCATGCAATTTTTTGTAACTGCAATCATAAAGACCCTGAACTTCATGCATGCAAGGATGAAACTTATATATGTGCAAACTGTACAGGTCTTCAAGCTCTAGATCTAAAGAAAACAAAGCAGTAGTGTGAGGTTTAGGAGAACACAAATGTAGGATCACATAATCCAGCTAAGTTCATTTTATATTTGAGAAACTAAAAATCAAAGGATAATTTACCAAAGATATTACTTATTGAAAGTGGCAGACTTAGAACAAAAATTAAGTTTGAAGTAGAGGTTTTTCATACATTTTTCTTTTACACAGTTTAATTAAAGGCTTTTTGAGTATCTCCAAAATAACTTTTTTGAGAGTACTTTTTCATCATCCTCATTGTCTTTGTTAGTTTAGCCTGGGAAGTGGGATGAGCTGCCCTTCGACAATCACAGTTATTGATCAATGTTTGAGAAACACTATCACCCAATTACAACATACTCAAAAACAATGTAGGCCTGTGTGGTTTTAACACAGTAAACAAGTGGGAAAGAGGTAGCAAATTAAGTCAGAAGAAGTGGGATACCAGAGTTTACTGTCCTTGATAAGGGCTTTAGATTCTATTTATTAGTGAGACAAGAAGACATTTAAACGTTCTGGATAGAGGAGTGACATGATTTAACTTTTACCCTAAAAAGATCATTAGGGAAAAAAACTCATTCATTGCTGTGTGAGAAGTGCACTGTGAAGAGAGAATAAAAGGAAAAGGGGAATGGGGACGGGGGTATACAGAACTCTCTGTACTTAACACTCAGTTTTACTGTGAACCTACAACTGTTCTAAAAAGTAGTTTATTAATAAAAAACAAAAAGATACAAGGAAGGCACTTTAGCAGCTTTTCCAATAGTTCAGAGTAAACAGGATACCTTGGTCCAGGGGTTAGTGGTGGAGATAAGTGACTGAAAACAGGATATCTATCGAAGGCATAATCAGTGGGATTTGCTGATAGATTAGTTATTGAGCCATGAGAGAAAGAGTAAAGGCTAACTACTCTTAAAACATAAGATACATGTTTTAAACAACTAGAAAGATGGGCATATAGTAGACACAGAGATGAGGTTTGGGAACTGGAAGTAGAAATTGAGTATTTGCTTGTGAACATGTGAAATGTGAGAAGACTATGACATATCCACATGTGTGTTACGTATTCCACATGAGGAACAGGTGATGGGATACATTTAGGCACTGTAAGCTTATAGGGAACATTTAAACGCATGAAACTAACACTTTCACCCGGGTCATGAGGAGTAGTAGATTTACCCTCCTACTTTAAACTAAAACAATGGAATAAAATGCATGAAACAATGGTTTTCAGAGACTATAACACAGATAGCACAGGAAATTAATCCCGAGAGAAGGAAAGCAATTAAGAGTGTTTCTAGCAAAAGAGATTTAAAAAAATATATATTACAATTTTTTTAAAAAATTTATTTTATTTATTTTTTTTTGGGGGGGGGACAAGGAGAGGGAGAAAAACATCAATGTGTGGTTGCCTCTCACATGTCCCCCACTGGGGACCTGGTCGGCAACCCAGGCATGTGCCCTGACTGGGAATCAAACTGGCGACCCTTTGGTTCGCAGGCAGGCACTCAATCCACTGACTCACACCAACCAGGGCCATGTATAATTTTAATGTGCTTGGTTATCAAATTTTCTAGCCCGGAGTTGTTAAAAAGGAAATTTGAAAGAGGAAGGAAGTTGTTGAAAGCTGACCTCTGATAGCTAGTGAATAACAGGGAAGAAACAAAAATGGCATGTTTCAAGAAAACACAGAACCTGCCTATTTACGGAACTATTTAGTAATAGAATAATTAGTACTATCTACATATTATAACTGTACTACCCAAAACAGCCACTGTATGAAAAAAATATATAATTGTGCTGTAAGGATGAAGTAGTAGAGCCTACTCATTACATTTTCTTTAGAAAGGAAAATGGGTGGAGAAAGAGCTTATGGTTGTACCTGTTATTTAGAGAAAAAAAAATTATGAACATATCTCATTTCCAGAGTACTAGTGTGAATAAATTTTATAAAGCTTGCTGTTGGAATATTAAAATCTCCCTACCCTGCCCAAAATAAATATATAAGAGCCTTTGCTATAATGCAACCCAAGGGAAAAATTAAAAACAAAAGCAAATAAATATAGAAAAGGAAAATGGCACAAATGTCTTAAAATGGTAATAAGAACTGTTCTTAGACTCTAGATTCACTAGTAAAAATGTAAGAGAAATTAAGGGCTTTCATTTTCATCTGTTTATGTCTCTTTGGTCACAGCCAGTACACTCTTTATTTACTCTGTTATTCCCGGCTTAAACTAGGTTTCTTGATACAAATGTAATTTGTATCTACAATTTTTAAATCATGCATTCATGCTCTATAAAGCCATACTGTAAAACACCCCAACTGAACAGTACTAATAATAGTACTTACAATTTCACATTCCTTACATGTGTGTCCAAGCAATTTTCTTCTCTCTTCTTTTTTCCGAACCACCTCAATATGAGGAAAATTTTGTAAGCCAGTCTCTCTGGGGAAAAGATGAATTAAATTTAAAATTACTGGTGATCTATTTGTTACTATAAAGATATGAGATTCAGGTTTTAAATTGACAAAGGTGAGAGCCCATGGGAAGAAATAATCCCAAAATATTCATTCTATTCATTTTATTTGAAATAATCCCAAAACATTCATTCTATTCATTTTATTTGAAATGCTTATTCAGTATGTTAGAAAAACAAATATTTACTTATTCATTCTTCACTATATATTTATCAAGTGCATACTACATGAGGTATTTTTATGGATTTTTTTTCTGAAAAAGATGAACCATTGCTTCCTTTTTTTGCCTCTGGCTAAAAATAACTAAATTAGGAGATAAAATAGCCTAATTAAAAAGGAATACTATATTATTAGACTCAGGAATTAGTATTCTATAACATAACTAAGAAAGAGACTACTGCTTCTGTTAACCTGGCTTTCTAGCGCTAAGAACCCGTATTCAGGCCTAATCTACTCCCTGCCAAAGAACAGTTTCTATTTGTATGTCATTTGCTCTAAAAATTTGTTATGCTGCTCCCATCCACCCTACATTCTTCAAAATACTAGGCAAAATTATCATTTATATCTGTCCTCAAATGGATCAGATCCTACTGTGAAGCACTGGAAACCTCGGAAGGGTCAAAACCACTGAGGTATGGATCAAAAAGGTGTGGAGTACTCTGGAAAGAAAATTCCAGGGAAGCAAATAACTTTTTTTGAAATTATTATTATACTTGTATCCTGCTTTAAAAAAAAACCCAATACAGAAAAAATCCAAACTGACAAGATAGGTAAATGAAAAGTTATGTGATGGTGTGTGTGTGTGTGTATTAATAATAGAAACACCCCTGGTGAGTTTAAACAGTCTCGCTCACAAAAACTGAGTTTTTAAGAATGACTTGCTGGTAACACATATTCTACTACTTTGAGGTATTTTGGTTACAAACACCTCTGGGTGGTAAGCACTTTTCTTAAAAACAAACAAACAAATAAACAAGCTTTAATTATTCTAGTTCAAAGTATATGAAGTTATAGGTCCTTTTGTGCTTAAACTCAAGAACTTTCAAACTCTGGAGTAATCTGTAAATTTAAAAGGGAGATCAAGAAAGGATGCACAGAAATACTGCCATCACTGTATTTTCTTCCAGATAGGTATGGCACCTTAAGCTTAGACAGAATGTAATTTGGCCATATCCATTCTTCTGAATACTATCCATTCTGTGTCTATGTGTGCTGTAACACAGCAGCAAATTAACTAGTACACTGGCATCTGTAGTAGACCTCAAAGCATCACCTAACAGGTTACTAAGCTTCTTGTGCCTGACACAACACGACCCACCTACCCAGTGTTTACTAGTATTCTCAGTGGGGAAAGGAACTGTGTGACCTCGGAGACTTTTACCACCCCTACATCCTTATCCACCTCCTGTACCTCCAGATACCTAACAGTTTCAGAACAAATAAAACTACTCAGATATTGTTTAAAAAGTTAGTGAACTTCTAATATAAAACACCTGAAATCACAGTCTTTCTGCTGCAATCTCACTTCTAGGAATCTATCCCAAAGATGCACAGGTGAAAACTTTAGAAGAAAATGCAAAGGACTACTCATTGCAGTGCTGTGTATGTTAGCATCACTATGAACAACTCAAATGTCCAACGCTAGAAATAAACTATGGTACAGTCGATAAAATACTATGCAACTAAAAAAAGAAATGAGGAAGGCACCATATAGTACAATGAGTGATTTAAATAAAAATAGCAAAGCAGAGAAAAGCATATATAGCATTCTACCATTTGTCTAGTGGAGAGAGTTTGGCTACAAATAGCTATACTGATATGTGTGTGTGTGTGCATACACACACACACACACACAAATTTGGTTTTATTTTTAAGATAGATGGAAGATCATAAATTTTAAACAAATGGTTACCACCTTCAGGGATAGGAAGCTAGCAGGGTAAAGCTAACAGATAAGAGGTTAGATTTATTTGAATATACCTTGTTCTGTAGCCTCTGGTACCTTGTACATAATTTACCTAATTTTAACAAGAATTAAAGATAAAACAATTCCTAAAAAATAAAAAGCAAAATGAAACAAACCCGGGTACTGAGTTGGTGCCATAACTACATAGAAAATAATTGTCTGAAGTGACTTTAAAACACAGTGAACTGACTATACAATTCTAATAAGATATATCTTAAAAATAAAAAGACACAAAAAGTCTTAAGCCATTTTCCTAAATCATATGCTTGGCGACAGTCTGTGTTATTCTGAGACTGTTTTGTGTGTGCACTGTGGAATAAAGTTAAAGGAGGAATGATGTGGGTGGGACCAAAAAGTGGAATTCTCAGGTGGGAAAGCAAGTACAGATGTGACACAGGAAGTTACGTAAAAATCCAGTAGTCCTGAACTTAAATTGGAACTATCAGTATAAACAAGTGTAGTTCGATTTACAAGACAAAATAAAACAAAAACTTTTATTTCTAACTCTGTCCACCTAAAAGGTCTAGAAACAATGACTAGCAGCTGCAATGGGCAACCCTCAGTGGCTAGACCGTGGCCTAAATACCAGTTCTCACTTAAAAACAAAACAAAAAAACAAAAAACTAGGGCTCTGGGAGAAATGACAAATTCTGGAAGGTTCTTGGCCCATGGCGGGAAGTGTGCAAGGGACGTCTATCACACCAGAAACAAGGGAGCTGTGAAAGACGACTAGGGTCGTATCTATTCAAAGCGGCTTCAAGTGAGCAAAGATGGGACAATTTCAATATCAGTAAGTACAATAACTGCAATGGATTGACATCAAATATATATAAATCCATGAGTTTGTAATGATAAAAAAAAAAAAAAACCCTAGTCACATTTGGGATGCTAGAGTACTATTTCTTTGAAAAACTGGTAAATAAAGAAAAACAATTAATCATTTAGCCATAAAATGACTGCTTTTATCTGTTAGAGTCTTGTAGACATCAATAAAAATGTATATTAGTCTGTCAGATTTCTAAAATTGACAGAAATAAAAGTATAAAGAATAATTTTGCTTATGGAATGACTCAATTTGTCATCAACATAACTTAAAAGGAAAAAAAAGCACAAAAAACCTTGGGAATGAATTACCAGGTCTTAATTCATTTCTAAAATGAATAATACATGATTGAAAGTCACAGAATTTAGCAGAATGTGGCATTATGGTTCAAAATCAACTGTCTTTGAAGGTTTAAAAATCCTTATAATTCTGAAGCACAACCTAAGGCTTACCACCTAAAGCCTAAAGTTGTAGTACACAATTTAAACAATTCCCAAAGTTCATATAAACTTCACAATAGAATATTTTTTATAATAAAGCAGAGGAAATAACTATGACAATTATTTTAAAAATGTAGTGGTGGTAAAAATTTCCTTATTTATAAAATTTGTCACTTTTATAAAGCTTGAGTTCCAGTTTTGTTAGGGTCAAAAGGTAAAGGAACACACTGCGTTATGCTCTGCCAAAGAAAGCTGTCTCACTTCCAATCACATTGCTAGTATTTATCAAGATCAACTTACCTTCCATTATTTTTAAAATATGGCTCCACAAATGCTTTCTGTATGACTTTATCTTGCTTATCACCATGAGCTGTAAACAAAAGCAGCACACCAAAAACTGAATGCAGAATTACTAAGAAATAATTAGCTTTTTTTGTGGGGTGGGAGGTGTGGGGAGTAAGGTAGGGGAGAAGGGCCATGTACCAAACCTTCCATTTTCATTGGGTTTCATACTCTAGACTCCTGGGCAACTCATTTAAATTTTTAGTAACTTATTTTCCCTTTTCTTTTTCATCTACATAACAAGCAAGAATGCTAATTATCTCACCTCAAAATTACTAGAGGTAAAAATCGTATGTCTAAAAGTATTTTAGATTTAAAAGCTATATATAATAGTCTACAAACACAGAAGAGAAACTAAAAAAAAAGTCTCTAATATACTTTTATAAAAGCATTTTAGACTTCAAAAGATCTCTTCTATCATTTGACACCAAACAACAAGACACCTTTTAGTATGTTTCACTTATCAGTCCTGTTGATTTTTATGTCTTTAAGGTAGGTTATAACTAGGAAATATAGAGATTAAAAAATTTTAGCAGAAAAGAGAAAAACTAGAGCTCATGGACACTGAATCTGAAGTTGTCTAGACTCAAAAAGACAACTGATATCATCTGTTCAAATAACCAAAATTTTCTAAGCAAAATTTTCTGTGCTAAGTTCTGGACGTGAAGTATAGAGCGAGAGTCCAGGTCTCCTGTCCTCATGGATTTTACATGCAGTGAGGGAGACAGATGTTAAGCAAGCAGGGAGTTATACATTACGCAAGCGGACAGCTAAGGCTTATCTGAGGAAGAACATGTAGGGAGGTAACAGATGAAGAACAAGACGACAGCCATGGGAAGAGGTAGGAGTGGGGAATGTTCTAGGGAAAGGTCCTGAGATAGGAAAATGTTTCTAAGTTATAAAATCTAAGAGAAAGCCAGTGTGGCCGAGATTCAGCAGAGAGAGAGATGCTGGAGGAGATGAGGATGGAGAGGTGGGCGGGTGACAGATTACAATGGACGTTGGAGGCCAAAAGGAGTTTGGATTTGAGTTTTATTGTTAAGTGCAACTGAAGACTTTAATAAAAAACCAAAACTACTTTATTGAGGTATAATTCACATACAAAGTACACTGATTTTAAGTGTACTATGAATTTCGACAAATGTGTATTCCGGTGTACATTTCAAGACAAAGTACATTTCCACCACCCCTGCAAGTTTCCTGGTACTCCACTGTTTTGCACAAGAATGCTCTCTCATGTCTTCTTGTCCCCACAATTGCTGATTTGATTTTCATCCCCACAGCTCAGTCATGCCTATTTCAGAACTTCTATTAATGGGATTATATAGTATGTATCCTTTTTGATTTTTTGCATTTTTCTAACTCAACAAGTCTCGGTGATTCATTCATGTTGCTAAGTCTAGTAGTTCCCCCCTTTTTGTTGAGAAGTAGTATTCTTCATAAGTACACTACGATTTCTATTTATCTGCCTGCTGATGGACTTTTGGGTTGTTTCCAGTTTTGAGCTATTGTGAACACCACTGTTGTGAACATTCCTAAACACATCTTTCTGTGAGCATGTTTTTATTTTCCTTGGGTCTATCACATGTATGGGAGGAACAGCGGGGTCACAGGATAGGTGTGTGTTTACATGACAGAAAATTGACCATCCTCAATAAAGCTGTTTAAAAAGCCCCACTGAACTGCTTTCCAAAGCGCAATTTTATAATCCCACCGGCAGTGTATGAGAGCTCCCGTGGCTCTTCACCCCGGCTCATGCTGCATATTACCAGTCTTTCTAACCACTGCAGCAGGTGTGAAGTGGTGTCTTTGTCCCAGATATCCAATAACGTTGAGCATCTCTCTCATGTGCTTATTGGCCATTCAAATACCTTCTTTCCATTGAAAGGTTTTTAAGCAAGATAATACAAGCCAATTTATATTTAAAATAAATCACTTTTGGTTCTCTTTTAGAGACTGAACTAGAGCGGAAAAATAAGTGATATAAAAAGACCAATTAGGAGGCCTGTGACAGAAGAGAGAGGAGTGGTGTAGACGAGGGTGGTGACTACAGAGATGAAGTGAGATGATGGAATGCATTTTGGAAACAGGACTGCCAGGGTATCAGATTGGGCATGAAAGTGAGATGAAAGAAAAAGATGACTGTCACATCTTTATTTTTGGTAAATGTGAGGATAGGTAATGGGATTTAATGAGACCCTAAAAGACAGGGGAAGATCAAATTTGGGTAAAAAATAAAGATTTTTAATTTGAATATACCGAGTTCAAGGAATTTATGGCGAATAGGTAGTTGGGTTGAAATCTGGGGTTGAGAAGAGAGAATGAGGCTGAAAGCATCTTCTGGCTCCAGAATAACAGCATATACTCTCATTTCCCTCATGACAACGTCACTGGCTGCAGCTGCTTCTCATTTCCTTTGCTGGTTCTTCTTTATCTCTGTTTTTGAAGTTGCCAAAGCTCAGAGGTAAGAACTGGAAATGCTTCCTTTTTGTATTTACATTCAACACGGACTTTGATGATCTCGCAGTTTTACGGCTTTAAGCACCAACGTGCGGCTGACCTCCTGCCCCTCAAAGCCATTTCTGTATTCTGGACTTTTTTGTCCAAACGCAACAAACACCAACTGCCTACTAAACAACTCCATTTGAATGGATAGTTTAACATATCCAGAACTGAGCTTTTGATATCCTCCCTTAAACTTGCTCCTTTGCATAAGGAAAGACTTGGTAGAACTTTTTAATATAAGAGTCAAGAAAATGAAATAAACAGTAAGCCCTATATTACACACTTGGGTGACTAGGCAAAATAAAAACATCTGAAAGGTAGGACATAAATGCAACTTGGCTTGGATGTGTTAAATTTAAGCTGTTGAAGCGACACAAAAGTAGCAACACTAAGAAACGTAGGACTTGGATTCATCAGGTAAGTCAAACCAGAGGTGCAGATTCAGGATAATTTCAAAGGTGGTTAATAAAAGCATGAGAGAAAACGATGAGAGGGAAAAAACAAGAGTACTAGGAACACTCTAGAAAAAAAAGTTGTCAGAGTTCAAAAGAATGGTGGAGCACTGTCACAAAAGCTAAGTGAGAAGAAATTTTGGGATTGGTCGGGATGAAATGCAACTTGAAAAAAAAGAGAGAAATTAATTATATCTTATAAAAGAATATCTTTTTTTTTTAAGTGAAACCACTTGCAAAAGGCTCTTCTTGAAGGAAAAAAGTGAACAGTCGTAGATTTTAATCACAAAATTTGCTTGACCAAGTTTAAGCCATAGACCATGCAAGCAAAGCATGCCGTTCTTTGTGTGCATTTAGGGTCTCATTCATTCAGAGCTCACACTTGTCATTTTAAAACCCTGATAGAAGCATAAGGAAAAAATAATCAAGATAGACTGTATCATAGCAGAAGGCGTGCTCATTTAAACCAGCATAAAAAAAACCTTTGCACAACATTAAAAATTCTGACCGTTTTGCTCACAGGAAGAAAATGAGATATTTAGCGAGAAGTTTAACTAGCTTGCAATTTAGAGCTTCTCTTAGAGTGTGCTTCTTTTGGCTGCTACTCGACAGTACAAACTACTGCTTCTAATAAAACATATCTTAAGAAGATCTATCTATCTCTATATATCTATACTTAATATAACTATGTATCTATCTATATCTTTATCTATGTAGACATATATAGAATCTTTATCTATGTAGATATATATGGGTAGGTATATAGTTACATTAAGTATTTTGTCTGGGAAGGTAAAGCATTCCAGCAGGACATGAGCCTGAATTTTCTGCAAAACCCTTTTCACTTTATCACAATCATTAATTTATTGCTTAAAAAAGAAGTTTCTAAAAAATTTTATAAACTTTATGCATATATTATAGAGAAATCTATAAATTTCTCTAGTCAAGATTAATTTCTAAGTCTTTTAAAAAAGATTTTATTTATTTTTAGGGAGAAAAGAAGGGAGGGAGAGAGGGAGAGAAGCATCAATTTGTGGTTGCCTCTCACACGACCCCCCTACTGGGGACCTGGCCTTCAACCCGGGCATGTGACCTGACTGGGAATTGAACCAGTGACCGTTTGGTTCACAGGCCAGCACTCAATCTACTGAGCCACACTAGCGAGGGCTAATTTCTAAGTCTTGAGGAGTATTTCATAGTTATATAAGGTGTTAATACAAGGGGAAACTGAGTGAAAGGTATAGAGGCACCCTCTAAACTATTTTTGTAATTCTTCTATTAATCTGGGGGGAAAAAAAGGAACCTGTGAAAAAGAAATTTATACAAGCAACATGAAACTTTAATTGTAAATATACCTCATTCAGCCTGTTAATTAGCCTCATGACTTAATTTACTGAACACAGTATAACCGAGAAGCCATAATTAGTAAGAAAATAGCCTTACTGTTTGGTTTCTTTGTGGCAGCTGAAAATTCCTCCTCTTCCTCTGCTACTTGGGGATAGCTATCTGCCAAACAGGACTTGTATTCTTCATGTGCTGTCCTATCAAACATATCTTCCAAACTATCATTCATTGTTCTCTCTCCATCTATGTAAAACAACATCGTCTCAGGAAAACATGCAAGCATTTTACTTTCTATACAGACTAAGGTGAAACTTTTAGTAATTGCCATAAAATAATTCCCATGTACATGAGGCAAGAACAAAACCTCAGGTGCAGGTAGTTACTGTACAGTCACAACACCTTCATGTTGTGGCTTGATGTGTCCTTTACTCGTGGAGAAGAGAATGCTAGTTTTTGTTATTTTTATTACAAACATTGAAAATCTTTTTTCCCCTATCAGGTCACGTATAGCTTATACTAAACCAAAAAGAGTCCTATCAAAGAAACTATGAAGAATAGAATATATAACATAATGAATAAAAAAATACTGTTTAAAACAAAGTGTGTACTAAAAAAAAGCTGACATCAAAAAAACCTCTATAGAATTTTGCTTACCTGCTTATTTTTTGAATATGGCAGCAAAAAAAAAAAAAAAGTATTTTTTTGCATTATCATTAACACTTGGTAGTACTGTTAATGAATTCAATTCCATATTGGACATGCAAACTGGTAAATTCATCTTCAGAGTATTAACTACATTTCCCATTATATAATCACATTTAAAAAAACACCAGAATTTACTAAAAACAGAAATATATTCAGTGGGCTAACAAATATGACAGAACAGAAGCTTACTGAAGTTACACTATAAAAAACTACCATCTCCTCCAACTCATGGAGCTCTCGCACCCATACTGTATTTTATCTTTCTCCAGCACTAACCATCATCTATGATACCACATATTTGCTGTTTCTTCCCTATTAGAATGTAAATTCCATGAGCTAAGTATTTTTGTTCTGTTTACTCATTGTTTCCAGTTCTTGGAACACTTCCTGGTATAGAATTACAGCTCGATATTTACTAAACAGTTAAACATTTGTTTATTTTTCATTTTGAGAGTCAAATGTCTAGATAAAAGAGAGAACTTCTAAGTGCCAGGCAGTGTGCTAGGCATTTCCATAGCATTATGTAACAGTAAGTCACTAATTTTTTGGGGGGGTCTGACTTGTGCTATAAAATACTTGAGTACAGAGGCCATATCCTACTGATCTTTCTATCACAACATCTTTAAGTCTTAACACAGAGCAGGGATACAAAAAACATTCTGTGAGTTGAAATGTTAGCAGCAACTGGGAGTTTTTATTGGCGTTTCACTTTTAATGGTTTCGAAGTATGAAAAAGGTTTACCTTACAGGTAAAATGGGCAGACTGTTTTTTCCAAATACAGCCTTAGCGGTATCTCTTATCCCATGCACTGTTCTTACAATGTGATCTTGACACTCCTCCCACTGAATAGTGAAGGCCATGTTTTTTTTGTTTGAACCTACGCAGGTCTTTCTGACACCATGCAACTGCTGAAGCCAGATCATAAAACTGTCATTCATCTCCATCTTGCTCTTTGGGGATTCTCACTCTGGGAACTTAACCTCCTTTTCCATGTGACGAGAGGCCTTAAACTAGCCCTCACGGAACGATCACATGGAGAAGCCCTGAGACTGAATGAGGAAAGACGCCAGTCACCCCCATCTGTCTAGCCCTCTGCTCTTCCAGCTCTAGCCACCACCTGCCTACAACGGTGTGAGAGGCCCTGAGACAAAACCATGCAGCCAAGCCCTTCCTTAACTCCTGAGCCACCAGAACTACGAAAGATAAGAAAATGTTTGTTTTAATCCTTTAAGTTACAGAATTATCATGTATTGACAGTCACGCAACACCTTATTTAGCCAAAATTATTTGCTCAACCTCATTAGCTGAAGTTCCAATCTCACTTCTACATGATACTTCATTGAAATATATTGGGGGACTACTATGTTCTTTGAATCAACTAGATAAATTTGAAGCCAAAAGTAGTCATAAGTTAGTTTTTCCCCTTCCTACAAAAATGAGAAAATATTACCAGGAACTGATATCACGAACAAAATAATCTTAAAAGTAAAGTACCTTCTTAGGAAGAAAATTACTTGTGTCGTTCACTATAAAAAGACAATACATCACTGCTAAGGTTTTTCTTTTAATAGGCACTGTCCTCCCACAACTCAGGCAGCCAGCTACTTGACCATATGAACAGTTATTTATTTCTAAAGAACAAGGAATTAAAGCAAAGTATTAAAATTTTCTCTCAAGTACTGCATTTAGAGAAGCAAGAGATAAGGTGTTTCAGAAGAAGTGAGACCAAGAACAGCTGCTTTATTATTTAGCCCTGCACAGGTAGACTACAGTACCAGACATGCAAACACGTCTGAATGTCCTCAGTTCCCAACACCTAATCATTGGAAAATGCCTCTGCTTTTTGCACTGCGTTGCCAAGTAAGCAGGTCCTACACCTTCAGCTCATAAGGATGATAAATGAAACTAGCTCCAGTCTAGTTGATCTTGTGTCACAAATTTCTTTAGTTAGGAATGTTGCTGAGGTGGTGTCAACCAAAATCCTTCCCATGTTCCACCTCTTTTGGAAAATCAACGCTTTGGATGAAGATTTAACAGGTTCTCAACACAAAGGACATAAGACCCTAGTTTATTCCTTTTTCTGTAGAAGCAGAGAATGGCTAAGTAACTATTGTTCTTAGTTTACTGTTAATTTGCAAATCTAAACTAATTCTTCTCAGGATGCCCCCATGTTTGCCTTATGCACTTGCTTTGTAGAACTATATTTATAAAACAGGACTCTCAAGATTCCCTTTTTATACTTTTCACAAAAACCATATCTAAACCAAGGATCAGCCTTTTTTTCTTCTTTCAAACCCCCCAGTCTTATTATGAACAGGTTGCAGCTCCTCAGCAAAGCTGCAGAACAGACACAGCCTTCAGAGCCCGTGTGCAGGTGTGCACAGGGCCTGACTGAGGCAGGCTTAGCAGCATGAGTGGAGAAGAAGACAGGTCTGCATGGGTCTCCTCCAAGGACTTGGTCACCTTCTTTGTCCACCTAAGTCAGATGTCCATTCTGTGCACATATGTGTCCATCGTGATGCCCAACACAGTGCCTCAGGACACAGCCACGACCAAGTGTGCCATTTTGTGCCTAATGCCTAACAGTGCCACCAGCACTGCCATATAGGCTGTGATGTCCCCACCACAGTGTTGCTGCAGGATGGCACCGGTCTGTTTGATGTACTTCATCCTGTTCCTCTAGAAGCCCACAGGGTAGACAAGTATGCCCAGCATGCTGTCATCTGTCTGCAGGATGCCACTCACCATCAGGCCCTGGGCCTGCACCTGCTGCATGCACTACCAAAGACCTGGTCTTTGGTCTTGCTGTATAGCACCAGTGACAGCAATACCTGGTACCTCCGCACCTTTGGGGCACACTGGGTTTATGGTAGTGCTCAGCTCCCAACTGGTCCAAAGGAATGTTTGTCCCATTCCTCACGGAGTGAGGTTTGCCGGCTGCTGCTGCCAGTCCTGAGGTTCCCAGCTTGGCAACTTGAGTGGCGTGGTCCCCTCTCCTCTCACCATCTGAGGCCTCACAGGCCATACTGAGGCTTTGTGCCTTCTGCTGGTGCTTCACAGGGCAGTGGCTTTCCCTTCATTCTGTAGTTACCTCTCCCCTGTAGAGTGGCACAGCACTACTCCCCACTCCCCACGCCCCACGGCCTGGACCCAGGTCTCCGCTCTGGCTGCAGATCACCATTCTCACACCCTGGCTTCATGCCAAACTAGCAAATTTCTTCTTCAAGGGTCACAGAGTAAGTATTTTTAGGCCTTGGGGCCAGGCAAGTCTCTGTAGCAACTACTTGATTCTGCTGTGTCAACAAGCAGCCATAGACAATATATAAACAAGTGAGTGAGGCTGTATTCCCATAAAACTTCCTTTATAAAATTGGCAGCCAGCTGTGGTTTGCTACTCCTGGAAACAATTTGAATTCTTTCTAAAGTAAAATTGATTATGGCTAAAAATTATTCCTCTGAAATATTGAAACTAAGCTTTACTAACAGAAATCTGATATTATCAGAACAGGGAAAGAAAACTCTGATTTATGGTAAAGAGATCACCTGTGCTCACCAATGCACTGGCAGGACTATAAACTTCCTTCCATATTTTTATTAAAATAATTTAAAAAAATCAAATCTTACTTGGACTTTTTTCTCCCTTCTGCTCTTGCTTCTTCATTTTTAAAAGCACAGTTTCACTAACCAATGTAGAGTCCATGTCCACGGTCTCTCCTCCTGCTAATCTTGACTGACTGCCATCCTGGATATTTAAAAATTCAAAATTTTAACAATTATCCCTTTATGGCTTTATATTTACTTTAAGAAGCATTTCTAGTAAAATACATAAAACAAATCTTACCATTTTAACTATTTTTAAATGTACACTTTAGTAGCATTAAGTTTTATTTACTTTTATCTTTTAGGAATACAAATAGACTCAGGTTTTATTGCCTGTAAAACAGTTTGGCTACGACACACAAGCATCTTCTCTCCACCCAGCAGCAGCACCTGGTCCCTCCGCACCTTGGGGGACTGCTGCCAGGGGAGGGGCTACGGAGCACTGCACTCCCTCAGCTTCCCCTTTTTCTTCTCCACTCTGCTTCACAGTAGCAAACATCAGTGTGTACAAAGAACAGCAATTTCACAAATCAAACCTGATTTCTTAATAGATATACACTACTTTAACAACTGATACTTTATTAATATAATACCAAGTAAAAGAGAACTTCTCAAACTATATAAATCCTAAATATAAGCCAAGCAAGTTATTTTTACTTTGAATTTTAAACTGTAGTCAATTGATTATTTTAAAAGTTAAAGCACATGATGAATTGTTTTGATAAATAATTATTTAAAATAAATAACTAGCATTTTGTATTATTTAAAAGCTATAATTATATTTTTCAGCAAAGGCCTCTAAAGTTAGAAAGTATTATTACTCTCTCAGATACCATAAAGTTGGAAGAATAAATACTGTATTTTGCCATGTATAATGTGCACCCATGTTTTTGGCCCAGACTTTCAGAAAAAAAAAATCTTAATTTTTTTATTCAAGTTTTTATTATATATAAAACTGATTATCATATTTCAGGATACTATTTTGTATATGGATATCATTACTGCTTTCTAGAGTTATGCTTTTATGCATAAACATAAATAAAAGAATTAAAAACATTTATATAAGCCCTGGCTGGCACAGCTCAGTGGATTGAGCGCGGGCTGCAAATCAAAGCATCACAGGTTCGATTCCCAGTCAGGGCACATGCCTGGATTGCAGGCCACGGCCCCCAGCAACCGCACATTGATGTTTCTCTCTCTCTCTCTCCCTCCCTTCCCTCTCTAAAAATAAATAAATAAAATCTTTAAAAAAAAACATTTATATAGATACAGAATTAGTACTACCCATGTATAATGTGCACCATTATTTTTCCCTTAAAAATTTGGGCAAAAAGGTGTGCATTATGCATGGCAACATATGGTATTTTTGTTTCTAAATAAATAAATGCAGGTTTAAGAGGCATGTGATTATCTCTAGGTCGCAGAGTGAGAGAGGAGAGTGACTAAGAGCTCACTAGAATAATCACATGGGCTTTGGTTTTACTTTCTAACTTACCTTTGTATCTATTACAGTAATATCCATTTTACACTGAGAAAGGTCTGCTCCGGGATCTATACTCCACTGGATATTTTCAAAGGGTACATCTTAGATAAGGAGGAAAAAATATATAACAATTAAGAACAGATTTTAAACATTATGAGACACTCAGAATAGAAGAAAAGTTTTGCAAATCATGTCTGGTAAAGGACTTGTATCTAAGATATATAAAGAACTTTCACAACTCAATATAAGACAAATATGTTGGTTAAAAGTAAGCAAAAATCTTAACAGATAGTCCTTGAAAAGAGCTATAGAAATGGCCGATAAGCACATGAAGAGATGTTCAACAATGTTAGCCATCAGGGAAAGGCAAATCAAAACTACAAAAAGACACCATTTCACACCCAATAAGATGGCCTAAATCAAAAAGACAGATAATAACAAGTGTGGGTGAGGATGTGGAGGAAATGAAACCCTCACATTCTGCTGGTGGGAATATAAAATGATGTAGTTGCTTTGGAAAACAGTTACAAAGTTCCTCAAAAGGTTAAACAGGGTTAGCCTATGGTCTAGCAATTCTACCACTATGATGTATAACTCAAAAATAAATAAATAAATAAATAAATAAATAATCTACACAAGACTTTACATCAATATTCATAGTGGCATTATTCATAATAGTAAAAGAAGTCATAAAAATTATATGATTTCATTTCTATAAAAACCCCAGAAAAGGCAAACCTAAAGAGATAGACAGTTATAATCACTTTTATCTTTTAGGAATATAGACAGCCTCAGGTTTTATTGCCTGTCAAAATTTTAGCTTCGATATACAAGTATCTTCTCTCAACCCGAGGGGAGGGGGACTACTGCCAGGGGAGGGCCTGGGTAAGCAGTGATTGCTCAGGACTGGGGAAGAGGATTGGGAATGCTAATGGGTACTATTCTTTCTGTTCTTTTTGGGATGATGAAAATGTTCTAAACTGAGACTGCAGTAATGGCCGCACAACTCTGGGAGTATAAGAAAACTAGTATTTTATAAATTTTGTGAATTTTAGTATGTGATTTTTATGTCAATATAATTTTTTTAAAGTTAAATTTTTAACACTGAAGGGGTTTTCAATATTTGTAGAGACACATGACAACTACGTAACATATGTTGTGTAGTTAGAGAACATAAAGTGGTACAGTATTAACTCTAAGTAGATTACGAAAGATTAAGTAGGTATATACTGTATTCATTAGAACAACTATAAAAAAAATTTAAAAAGGACTGAGAATGAAAAACATTTTTATGCAGAGACGGAACTCTTGTTGGAAGAACAACTAAAGAATGTGCTTCAGGAAAACAAAAAAATAAACCCAGAATGAAGAAATGACTTCCCAATGAAGAATAAAAGAAAAAAAATACTGCATATGAAGTACAGAAATATTTGATGGCTACAAAGCCCCAAAAGATTCCTTTTAATCACAGCAGACTTATGAAAGATTAATACATAGATACAATATTGGAGCAAATGATGTTTTCACACTAGAAGCTGACCCACGTAAATGTCTACGTGTAAGTCTGTATGTGTGTGTTGACAGACACACATGTAAATGCAAAGAACAAGAGCAGGCTATCTATGGGCTGAGGAACAAGTTTTGGATGATGAAAATTCTACTTCATACATTTTAAAATTCTGTGTTAAGTTTTTGAAAGTTTTTGTACAGAAAATAGGAAATAACTACATAAAATAGGTAAACCCACAAAATCACCTATAAAAGTATGTATTAAAGATCTCATTTCATTTTTTCTAAAAGCACAAGGATAATCACATGTAACATGAATCTAATGAAAACTATTTTGTAAACAGAGAAACATGCAGGAAGAAAATATTATCTCCCCAAACAATTCAATCTCTCCAAAGAATGCGAACAATATATTTAATTAAGATATTTACTATCTTAACTACAACAAGACATTAAATACAGAGGGGAAGTACTATGTGTAGTGCACACACCTTGGCTGTTCTGTAGAGGCTTTGCTCTAGCGACCCTACATGGATTTAACTGAAGAACTGACGCAAGTTCACAGGCTCCATGAACTGACCTGGTTTTTACTCTCATTGGCTCATGAGAACCAGCACCCTAAAAAAGAAAGAATCATTAGCATCTAGATGAAATCACAATCATTTAAACCAAAACCCTTGAACATTTAACACAAACCTTCATGTCATCAAAAAGATTCTCTGTCTCCAAAGTTTCATGTGGATGTAGAGGGATTTTAAAGGCAGGCTTTTCCTCCTTTATTTGTAATGGTATTTTGTTATCTGGGGAGGATTTACTCAGGGGCTGGAGGATGTACTCCTGTAAACAGAGCTCCTCTGGGGAATCTTTGGTTTGCACACAGCTCCCACTCAAGGCCTTTCTGCTTGAGGAAGAGCTCTTTGGAATGGGCTTCAAAGCCTCACAGAGAGTCACTTGCCTAAATCTGATTTTAGAGGTCTCACTTCCTTGGCTTTTCTCTTGACACTGAACAGCTGAAAAGCGATCAGACAGATCCAGAGGTTTATCCATCACATAGTCTCCATTCACAGAAAAATGACTATCCAGTGGAAAAGGAAAAGCATTTTCTTTATCAAAAGAGGCTTGGGGGCAGCTTACTTCATCTTCACTTTCCTCCTCGGTCTTCTTCCTTTTGGATGTTTTGCATCCCAATGATTTCAGTGGTACCCCATGTTTATCTTTATCACTAATAGTATTTTTGATGTGATCAATACTGTCCTGTGCACTTATGGATTCACTTATATTTTTATTTATAAGCATTTGTTTATTAGAAGATTGGTTAATGATCTTATTCACTTCAGACCCAAGATTATGATGTGTGAAAAGGGAAGTATCTTCAGATTTTGATCTAGTTTTCTCTGATCTAGAATTAGAGGTACTGCTGAAATGTGTTGTTTTCAGATGATTTTTCCCCCCAGTCTCTAAAAGAGAAGGGGACAAACTTGTATTCAAACCGAAACTACTTTTCACATTAGAGGGAGCTCCAAACACAGGCGATGATGTCCGAGTAGTCAGTTCTTCTTGAGAAGGAGTCTCTGAACTGGGCTCTGGAGATCTAAGAGAACAAAGAGTGGTAAAACTTTTTTCTGATTAAAGAAATAAGGTAAAAATTAAAAGACGAGCATGATGAGAAACCATACGCTAATACAGAAGTATTAATAGTAAGGTCTTATCTATGTATTACAGATGGATGATTCACCAAGCATTTACAATAGCGTATAGTTGCTGGCTTCTCTCCCTTTAGCTGACAAAAAGCAGAAAAAAACAACACAGCCATTCTATCTCAATACCGATAAATATTTTTCCTAAATAACTGAAATATCTTCACTATATAAGAAAATAATATTTTAATAAATTCCACTGGGGACTCAACTTCTTTTGTTGTTATGAAATCCTGTCATGAGTAACTACAAGACACAAAATTCTTATACTACAGAACTGAACATATATAAAGAAACAGCCTGCCTCTAGCTGAGGAGATAGACACCTTTGGTGGTAGAAAGAGTACTGGGTTTGTTTGAAGATGGGGGGATGGGTAAGATCTCTGCCTCTAGTACTGAACAGCTATATGGTCTTAAAAAGGCATTTAACCTCTCTGAAGCTACATTTTTATTGACTGCAAAATATGGGGTAATAAAACCTACTTTAATGAGTTATTATAATGACAAGTTAAATGTGATATATGTACCTAAAACTGAAAGCTCTTTTAAAAAGCAAAATGCTACATAAATAGTATTATTAATTAATGGATGTTCTGAAATTAGTCAAAATGAAATGCAACACAATCTTTATACAATCTCATCCAAGCTTTATACAACATGCAGTTTTTGGAAATGCAAACCCAGAAGGGATGACTGAGTCGTTAAAAGGGCAGAGTAGCAAGACTGGGAACTCTTAAGCACTGCTTGAAGTACAGAATGAATCTAAAAGTAACATCCATTTCTCTGCAGTAATGCAAAAAGCCCCCAACTGGTCATAAACTGGAGAAAATACTTTTTAAAATAAAAATTAATACAACCAGAATAACAAACTATATGTTAAGGGAGAAAAATACTTTAATTTTATGGAAATCAGTGTAATCGGATTTCACCAATAGTTTATAAATTTTCACCAAAGTGCCCCCAATTACCTTAAACTATCTTCAGTTTTTCTTGCAGACTCCTCTAAAGTTTGTTTCTTGTGATCTTCTAGACAGCGGTAGAGCTCATCACCAAGAGGGCTCTCGGGACCTTGAGATTCCTTCAGTAGTAAAACATAAAGTATATAAATACAATGAAAGACTATTTTTCCTTTAAAAGGATGAAATACTGGTACATGCTACAGTGTGGATGAACCTTAAAAACAGGACAAACAAAAGAAGCCAGACTCAAAAGCCACATAATGTATAATTCAATTTACATGAAATATCTAGAACAGGTAAATCCACAAGGACAGAAAGCAGACTGATAGGATGCCAGAGGCTGCTAGTGGGAAACAAGGACTGAATGTTTAACAGGATTTCCTTTGGGATGATGAAAATGCTTTGGAACTAGATAGAAATGGCAGTTGCATAATATTGTGAATTTACTAAATGCCACTGAGTTGTACACTTTAAAATGGTTAATTTTATGTTACATGCATTAAATTTTTTGTATTGGTTTTAGAGAAAGAGAGAAAGGGAGGGACAGACAGAAGCATTGTTTTGTTTTTCCACTTGTTTATGCATTCATTAGTTGATTCTTGTAAGTACCCCAACTGGGGATCGAACCTGCAACCTTGGTGCATCAGGACAATGCTCTAACAACTGAGCTACCTGGTCAGAACAATGTGCATTTTTTATCACAATAAAATATAGAAGCACATTTTAAGTTTTAAGAGAGAAAAGTGTTAATATTTTACTTTTTTGGTAAGTACATTCTATTACTGATATATATATATAACTCCATTCCCTCCCAACAATTATTAAGATGAGAGGAAAGGAATAGATGTGATTATTTATTCTGTCAGGAGATGAATTTAAAAGCCTTCTTTAGAGAGCAGCGGTCCTCAAGGCCCTCAGGGCCTAGGCCTTTACTCAATGATCTAGTTTAATATATATACAAGTCAACTGGGGATCCTGTTAAAATATAAAGCGTTCTTTCAGTAGGTCTGGGGTGGCACCTGAGATTCTGTATCTCTAACGAACTTCAAGATGATGCATATGGTGTTGGCCTGTGGATCACATCTGAGCACCAAAACCTTAGAGATCAGCTCCCTTAATACATCTGGCATTTAAAACTACTGACTTGCCAGGATTATGGGTAGGAGAAAATTAAAAAACATTAGAACTCATTTAAAGTTCAAATGTTAAAAACTACCATTAACACTTGAATATGGATTTAAAACTAGAAAGAACAATAAATTACCCAAATGTAATAAAAAAAATCAATTCAAGCTTTACAGATTCAGTAAGTAGCAAGACCCTTTTATGAGAGCACATATACATTTGCCAACAAAAGCACAGGCATACTATCTTAAAGTGCATCAAAGTGAAACTTCCTAAGATCGAAAAATTCAAGTTTTCAATTTTTAGGCACCAATTAAGAAAAAAAGTAAATATGTCTGATGTAAAGAAGCACCAAAATAAAGAAAAAAAAACAAAAACAAAAACAAAATCATGGGGTCAGTTACTGCCCAATCCCTAAGAATCAGGTCCTTTTGGATTGGCACTTACAAGGACAGAGAACTAAAGTATATATGGTAGTCCCAAGAATTCATCCTGTTTTTCAAATCAAACCCCAGTTTAATGGATGCAGAGAAGATCCAATAAATTCTGAAATAAACCTAAAGGTTTAGGTCTTCTATTAGATGAAACAGGGTAAGAATAGGGGAGAAGGAGCAGGGAAGAGGGCTGGCCAAACCCTCTAAGCCATTATGAGTTCCCTAAATTTTGATTCAACCCACAATCTGTATCACAAGAATTCTAAAGACTCTAGATTTCTGGGACTGTCTGGGTGGATAACTTAATGAGCCTTTCTAGCCACATCAATTTTGTTCTAGGCCTTTATTCAATGATCTTTGGAAAAAATAGTTTTACTTTTGCTCAATTCTGTAAGAACTGCCCCCAAAAGACACTAATTAATTCATATTATCGCCAAACTAAACAGCTACTTACAGATTCTTCTGGAACACTAAGTCCAAGTGTCTCAGCAACAATTGCAGCTAAATTAAAAGGCAACTTATCAGTGGGGTAACTGCTTGTTCCACATGTACCTAAGTAAGAAAAAAACCCAATTATGCAATTGTAGAAACCAGATGTACAAAATAATACAAAAAAGGAATAAAAGGCTCTCAGAACCATTTTACAAGCTAGCACTGAGTAATTTTTAAAATCTGCACCCAAAATATATACTATAAATGACAATAAGTTGCAGTTATCTGGTGTCTACACTTGCAAAACATTTTCAGCTAGGTTTTCTATTTATGTTAAATAAATTGAATGCAACAGATAGATTTTTCATATTGCCACCAAAAATACCATAAAATTATATTTATAATGGATTTACTGTGACCTAAGATACATCAAACCATATTTATAGTACCTTTCATAAAAACATACTTTATGAGAAAGATTTTCAGCACTGCATATATTTCAAGTTTTAAGCTAACACATATATACAGAAATCATCTATGTTCAAATATTTTATTTGATAAATATAGAGTTCCAATAACTCAACAAATATTTATGAAGTACATACTATGTTCCAGGCACTGTACTAGGCACTAGATGAAAAGAAAAGATTTCTGTCCTTAAGGAACTTATGGGCTATATTTGAAATAGAAAAGTAAAAGAGAACTGCAATAAAATGTGATAAACATTATAATAAAGGTACATGGAAAGGGGGTGATTTAAATACAGAAGGACTCCTAAATCTCCTTGGAAAAATCAAGAAAAGCTACATCAAGTGATGCCTAAGAGGAATTTGACAGGTCAACTGGATTGGGGGCAGAGAGAAAAAGGTTCTAGGTATGTGAAAGGGTCTATATATATGAAACAAAATTACATGTTCAGGGAACGACATGGTTCAATTGCTGGAAATCAAAGTGTAAAAGATACAGGAGTAGTGGGACATAAGCCCAGACAGGTCAGTGAGGAATCAGATTATGCTAAAGAGTTTAACATTTATCCTATAGGCTATGAAGACACATCCAACGGTTTTTAATAGAGGACATGCAATATTTGGGTTTAAAAAGTAATTCTAGCCATGACAGGATGATAGAGCAAGAAGCAATCATAATAGGCAAGAGGACTAATTAGATTACAAAAACAATCTTAGGAATGCTGATAGCTCCAACTAGTATGATGGGGATACAGAAGAATGTTTACAACAGATATATAGGAGGTGGACTCAGTAAGACTTGGAGAGTATTCAAATATGAAAGGTGAAGAAGCAGGAGTCTAGGAAAGCACAAAGTTTTTTGATTTGGGTAACTCAGAGAGGTATGTACAGAGTCATTCACTGAGATTGTAAATAAAAGGACGAAGAGTAGGTCTGACAGAAAAATTTCAATTTTGGACATATGGAAGTTGAAGGATATCCAGGTAGAGATGTTCAACAGCAGTCAGATACACTGGTTTGGAATCCAGGAGGAAAGTCTTAGTGACACAGATTTTGGATTTACTATCATATAGGTTGTAGCAGAATACTTACTCTAGGCAAGATTCCTTCAGGGGATAGAAAGTAAGACAAGAATAGACCAAGAAACATAAATACGGGGGACAGTTAACATTTAAATGACAGAAAAAGAATAGCCAATAAAAGAAGGTGAAAAAAGAATAAGAAGAGAACCAGGAGAGTGGCATCACTTCAAGAAACAGAGTGCTCAATAGTGTCAAATGTCACTGAAAGGTCAAGTAAGATAACGATTGGGAAGTATTCATTAGATTTAATAACCAGGAAGTCACTGATGACTTTTGCTAGAGCAGTTCCAACATGACAGAGAGCAAAAAATGTGAAAACGTATTCTCTTTCTCTGCCGCCTCTCCCTCTTTCCCCCTCCTTCCTCCCTTCCCCTGTACCCTTTCCCTCATGGCCCACCTCTCTGGGGGTGGGAGCAGGGAGTGGATAGTGGATTCAACCAAAATGAAGTGAATGAGAGTTGAGAGAGAAGAGATATTGAAAGAGCACTTTTTCAGCTCTGAAGAGAAGCTGTAGCTAAGGACGGAGACAATTAAGAGACAGGTTATTTTTAAAAGAGGAAAGATAACATCTATGCATGTGTTGAGAAGAAAGAACCCACAGAGAAACTGAGGAGATACAGGGAAAGAGGACAACTGATGGAGTCAGGTTCCTGGCAACAGCAGAGGAGAACGGGCTCCAGAGTGCTGAGAAGCAAGGGTCTGTCCTCTCGCTGCCATACCCTTAGCACACCTTGCCAGACTGTCTGTACACATGCACACAAACATATACACATGCTAATATAAAATGATTTATAGCTTTCAGAGAGTAAGGTTTATACTAACATAAAATGAGTAAGTGATTAATCTTGGCCAACTCTTCCAATTGGGCTCTGGATCCCATCTCCTCTCAGCTTTTAAAGGATCTGGCAATTGTTCCCTCTTTCTCCAGAATTATTAATTTCTCTCTCTTTACTTGATCATCCCATAAATATAAAAATATACTGAATATGCTCTAATATCCTATCTTTTGAAGGACTTGCTTTAGAAGTGCTCTCTCCACTTTCTCTGATCCTAGTTTCTCTTGAACATGAAACAGTCCACTTGATCACCCTTAAGCTTTAAGCTCATGTTACGAGTTTCAGTCAGTGGTTTCACGTGACCAAATCCAATGGTCAACTCTCAGTCTTCATCTTCCTTGGCCTGTTAGCACTGTTTGCCGCAGCTGACCTCTCCTCCCTCTCTCCAACTGCCTTAAAGGACACCACACTCCCACATCTCACTGGCAGCTCCTTCACTGGCTACGTTGTCAGGTCCTCCTCATTTCAATCACCTCTAAATCACTACTTCTCCAAGGGGGTGAAAAATGTTCTTGGGAGATAGAAAGAATCTTTTTATGTTTAAGGCACAGACATATATATATTCATACAGTATAGCTACATTATTAAAATTTCCATAGGGGACGTGATTAGAGAAAAATCTAGAAAGTCTAGGGTGGGAGGGATAATGAGGAAAACTTAAGAATCACTGTGGAAAACTTAAGAGTTACATAATGTAATGCCCTAGGGCTAAGTACTTGAACTTCTCCATTTACATTAACTTGGCTTAGATACCACCTACATGCTAACACTTCCAGACCTCTCTCCTACTCTAAACTCATCCACCCTCTCACCCAAAGTCTTTACCCGAATGTCCATCCAGAATCTCAAACAGAGTACTCCCCAAACCAAACTCCTCATTTCTAACCACCCCAACCTACCCTGCAAACCTGCTCACAGCCTCTCCCCTCTCAGTAAACAGCCACTCTGAAGAAGAGAGATGCCCAAACCAATCTCCCATGCACGCATTCTACTCCAGCCACACAGGCCTCCTTACGGTTCCTCAACCAACCCAGCCGCACCTTCACTTCACGTTCTTTGTGCTCAGAGTTCTGTTCTACCCGGGCTGCGCTTCTCCCAGACTGCCCCACGACTCATTGCTTCCCCCAGTCTGTGTTCACAAACTCCTTTTAAAGTGAGGCTTTCCAATGCCTCTTCTTACCCTGCTTTATTTTTTCTGAGAGCAGAGTAAGAAAAATTATTAGAAAGCCTAACATATATCTGTGTATTTTCTTTCTCTCCCCAGCTAGATTGTAAACTCAACAAAGTTAAGGGCTTTGATTTGTTCAGTGCCTAGTATATAATAAACACTAAAATATGTGTTGAATCAGTAAGTAAACCAGAGTAAAAAGTTCTGTTTACTGAAAATTATTAGCAATTTTTATTAATATGGATAGTGCTATTAATATGATTTAATAGTAGAACAACATTATTTCCCAATATGAAAAAGACTGCTAAACAACAAACAAAATTTAATACAGAATATTTTAAAATATTGTCTAATTAAGACTGTGGATCACTCTTGCCCACCAATGACCACAAAGTTTAAACTAGTAAAATAATTTCAACATCTTGCTTACTCACTACTGGAGATTGACTCTGATCACAAGTGTCCACCACTAGAATCTCATTTTTATTAGGCTTATGCTGTGGATGAGTTGAAGATTTTGGAACTTTTCTCAATTCTAAGGGAAGAAAAGGAGAGATTACCTATACACAATCATGATGAATAATATTACCAAAATATTATTTTGATAAGCCAATACAAACCTCTCCTTAAAGAGTTCATTCTTATACTTTCACTAAAAACAAAACTGGAAGTTAGATCAGTAGCAGTTAGGACAGTGGAAGAGAAAACTAGAACCCACAAGCTTCTCCTGACCCGAGTCTCCTAGAGCTGTAATATTGTAATGTATGTTTTCCTTACCTATTTTTTGCAAATGAGCACATTAATTTAAAATAAATATTGTATCACATATCTTCACAATCTTTATTTTAGAGTTTTTGTTTTCTGGAAGGAAATCTTGTAACATGCTTTACCAGAAATAATTCAAAGAAAACAAACTAACAAACAAAAGAGTAAGTAAAAGGAAATAGACTTATACTAACTATAACCTGAAAATAATATTAAAAAGCAGTATAAACTTTAAAATAAACAAGCAAAGGTGGTTAGAAAAAGGACTAAAAGTCATTAAGTCAGTTTTAAAATAATATGCATGGCTCAGAAGTTATCTTGTCTTTTCAACCAAAATTTCAGATTCCAAATAAAAATGATTAGGATAAGATTAAAACAGACAAATCAAATTTTTAAATAGTTATATGTTATTCTCATGTAAGAAATGTACCAGAAGTTTGTTTTTGTTTTTTAAATTCTAAATCCTCACCCTACAATATGTTCATTGATTTCAGAGAGGAAGGGAAGAGAATGACAGAGAGAGAAACACTATGTGAGAGAAACATCAATCAGTTGCCTCCCGTACATACCCCCACAAAGGATCAAACCTGCAACTTAGGTATGTGCGCAGGTGGAGGATTGAATACTTCAACCTTCTGGTTTATAGGATGACACTCCAACCAGCTCAGCCACCCAGCCAGGACAAACCAGAAGCTTTTATGGTACAAAAGAACGCTTTTCTAATAAAGAAAATGGCTGTGGATTTGTTTTCCTGAATGATCTTACACATGGATTTAAACATGGCCGAAATTATGGAGATGTTCTTACATGACTCCTGTCCTGTCTGCTAACGGACTAAAAGACCAATGACTGTTCACTGTAGATCTATGATCTTACATTTCACTTTAGCTCCTAAATAAATGTAAGATTTATAACAGTTCTTTTGTTTTCCACTAGATGGTGATGCAAGGTCATATAAAACGATGAAAATGATGCCAATTTTATAATATTGAAGAATAAGATTTACTTATTTTTTCAAAGGCATAGATACTGTTAATTTATTTGTATTATAAATATATGTCTAGAACTGTGTACACTCCTTCCCCCCAATGCTTTCCCCTTTACAGTTTAGGTTATAAAGTCTTTACCATTTACTATAGATCAATATTAAAAGAAATAATCTTTGCATCATGTCACATATTAAATTTCAGAACTACAAAGAAAAGGTAGTTCCAAACATTTAACATAGATGGTAAGCCACAAGGTAGACACATTATAATACCATTTCTTGATTACCACCAACTGCTACAAATCGTAACAAGTAAAAATAGCTAGCTAAAGACAGGATTCTCAGTATGGAATAGCTGTGGGCAAGACCTGGGAAATAAAAAAGTTTGGAGCAAATAAGATCTATACTTGAATTCTGACTCATCTACTGACTTGACAGGGGCCCTGAGTGAGCTAGTTAACTCTTCTAAAAAGCATCTTTCATCTATGAAAGGCAGGTGCTAATAACTACATTGCAAGCCTGTCATGAAAATTCAAATATAGTAATAATGTATTTAGATCACTCAGCATAATACTTGACATAGGTAAAAATTAATGTTTTAAGTTCCTTTCCTTTTTCCTTTTATCCCACTCAGATAAAAGATATATGCACATTTTTTTAAGTAAAAAAACCAGGAAACGATTTACCATGTTATAAAATACTGGGTATTTGCATATTGAGAAGAGTAACACAGTCTATACATAACACAGCAGAAAATGCCTTCCTAGTCACTTCGCTAACAGAAGTTAAATTACAGGTTAACATAAGTTTACCTGAACAATGGCTATCTACCTTCCACTAGACTGAATAACACAAAAACAACAGACAGATACTAGTTTTTTACAAAACCAAATAACTGAAGTACAAATCTAATCCTTACCATTTGTACACCCAGACTGCTCTGGTTCAGTATGTGTTTGTTCTTTGTATCGGACATGGAGGTTCTCCTTTCTTCGCAGCCGATTAATGCCAGAAAACGAAAAGGCTGTTATTGGCGAATCTGGAATAACATTTTCCTCAGATTCAAGTTCAGCTGCTTGATGCTGTTGATCATTCCTAGAGAAAAATAATGACAATTGAAAGAAAATTAATTCAATACGTATTTACTAAAACACCTACCATATGGTAACTGAGCTACAGCAAAATACAGGTATGAAACTATAACAGATGTAATTCCTCATATCTGATGTTCAAAATCCAAATATAAGGATTAGAGGAATACTCGAAAGATTAGAGTGGGGAATATTATTGGGAGATGTGAAGTACCTAGTGTAGTTGCTGCCACCTGAAATGAAATTAAAAGAATTTCAAATGTCCATCAGCAGAGGATTCACAGAGTTTGAGTAAAGGCATGAGTATTGTACACTTGTGTTAGAGAAGGAAGTCGAAAGTATATGAATAAAAGCCTCATAAATGTACACATAATTTAGAAAGCAAGAGGAAAGAAATTAAGGTTTTAGAGCATGGAAGAAATGTGACAATCTAGCAGCAGTGTGCAAGACTGGGACAGAAAGAAGGAGGCAAGAAAATCAATTAGGCAATGGCTGTAAGAGTCCAGCCAAGAGCTTCTGTGAGTTTGAACTAGGATGTTGAAAACAGCTATGGAAAGGAAGGTCTGGTGCTAAATAAACACTGTGGTAGTAAAACCAACATGACTTGGCAACGACAAAAACAGGGTGGTAAATAATATCAACTACCACTCTTGTAGGTTTACAGTGCCATGCACAGTTCAAAGCGCTACATGTATCAGTTTAATTGTCATAACTGAATGAGGTATTACTAGTGTTACTAGGTATTACTCTCATTTTACAAATGAGAAAACAAAGTTACAGAAGTTAAGTCACTTACTAAATAAAACAGTAAATAACACAACCAGGATCTACATCCCAGCAGCCAGACTCCCAGGATAAAACTGTTAACCACTCAAAGTGTCGTCCTTGTGTAGACCATGAGACGAATTGACTGTATACAAGCTGGATTCGACCTCTGAGGGCCCGCCACTGCTGTTACCCAGGTGTCCTTATAGTCTGCTTTCAAAACAGCAGTCAAAACTGTCCTATTAAAACTTAAGTTATGTCGCTCCACTGACTAAAACTTCCCATTTCTTCCCATTTCACATAAAACACAAGTCAAAGTTCTCTTAATGATTTACAAGGTCCTACATGATCTGACTATTCCCCTCCCTGTACCCTCTCTGACCTGGTTTCATACCATGTTCTACTCCAGCCACCTTGCTTCCCTGAGGTCCTCAAACACACCAGACATATCTTGCCTTACTTCTTTGTTCGGAATGAATACCTCCATACATTACACGGCTAATTACCACCTCTCTTTCAAGTCTTTGTTGGAGTTTTACTTTCTCATTAAGGCCTACCTTGAACACATTATTTAAAATTGCAACTCTTCTTCCTACACCTTAGTACTCCTGTTCTTTGTTATTCTGCTCTATTTACTTACTTTATCCACAGTATTCACTGCTTTGTAACACAGCATACAAATGACTTACCTATGTTCACCTGCTAGAATGTGAACACCAAAAGGTTAAGGATCTTTGGTTTACCAATACATTGTAAGTGTCCACAAGAATAAGCACATAGTAGGTACTCAATAAATATTTGTTGAATAAATTAATGAATATGAGAGATTCCCAGATTCCACCAGAAAAAATTTGTGCTGATCTAGGCATATGTCTAACTCAGTTTAGGACCAATGGCACCAAAAGACTGGGTTTGGATTCAATTGTAGTTTCTGAGTAAAGTTAATTAATTTTAATTCAATCGACTTTCCCATGTCAAACCATTACTGACTTTATATGCCCACTAATTTTTACCAGTCTGTAAGTCATTTAGGCTTGACGTGATGAAACCGGTCTGTCTTATTATACTCACATCAATTTGTAATACCATCTATAAACAAACATTATGAAAATTTTATAAACTATGACCAACAGAGATTTTTTTAAACATTAGCAGAGTAATTTTTTTCTAACATTGAGCTATATCTTAATTTCCTGGATTACATCAGCATTACTGTGGTTTATAATCCCATATTCTGTATTGAAGATCTTTAGAGTTATTCAGAGCTAATATCTCATTTTAAATTTTCCCCTACAAGTTCTACTGTCTTACTCTGGAAAAACAGAATAAACTAGTCTTATAAAAAGCCTTACAAATTAATGGGGTGTGAAATCTATCCAACCTCACTTTAAACACATCATGGCCTACCTGCCTATTAGTCATAAAAATTCAACCTGAAACACGAATGAGTCAGGAGAAGAAAATGATTTCCTGGCAGAGCCAATCTAGAAGTAGCTGAGGTCACAAAAGAAAGAAAGAAAGAAAAAAAAAAACAAACCAGTTGAAAACTAGCTGTAAGTAGAAGTGTCCAAACTAAGTAAACACGTGCTGACTTTGTCATCCTTTGTCCATCCTCTGTCATTAAAAAAAAGAGAAAAACAAACAAAAAACAACTTTCATGGGCTCACCTCTGATTACAGCTTTTGGTTAAATTAACTATGCACCCTAGTTATCTTTCTCCTTTCACTTTTCCTTCTAATGGTCTGAAAGTACATGTTTTTTTGTTTTGTTTTGTTTTGGGTTATCCACTTTATTTGTAGGTTTCCCCTTAAATTCTTGTTAAAACCATTTTATTTGTTTTTTTTTACCCTGCCCCTCAAAGATGTATAAGCATACAAGGTCTCCCTTCATAAAGTCTGTAGAGATTTTTAATTTTCAGCTTTTCTCCTCTACTCCTCTAAAGAACTTACAGTCTTCCAGTTAAAACATAATCTAAACTTAATGAAAGTTAACAACCATCAAGTTCAATTAAATATTATGATTTTCAAAAATGGGAAGAAGAGAATTCCAGTCAAGATGGAGGTATAGGCAGACACACTTCACCTCCTTGCACAACCACAAGAAGAATCAAACTAACAAAACAAAAAATACCCAGAAATGCTAGAAAATCAAACTAACAAAACAAAAAATACCCAGAAATGCCAAAAGTCTAACAACCAAGGACTTAAAGAAGCCATATTCATCCAGACAGGTAGGAGGGGTGGAGATGGGGAGTCGGGGAAGAGAGGATGTGGTGTGGTGCAGAGGGGTGGTAGCAGCAGTGACAGAATGGGTGGTCCCACATTCACATGTAGTGGATAAAAATTGGAGGGATACCTTGGGAGCAAGCAATCCCAGACCCAGACCAGACTGCACAACCCAGAGTTCCAGTGCTGGGAAGAGAAAGCCTCATAACTTCTGGCTATAAAAACCAGTGTGTGTGTGTGTGGGGGGGGGGTGTGCCGCAGCTGAATAAATTCCTGGTTTCTCAGAAGAGACCATTTAAAGGGCCCACAACATATGCAAAGCCACCCACTCTGGGAATCACCAACAGGGCAATAGCTAGAAAAGTGCCAGTCGCATACGGGAAGTGGGTGAAGTAACTGGAAACAGGGTAAATGCCAAGCAAACCTCCAGATGTCAGGCAGCAGCACTGTCCCCTCTCCTACCCCTCCCCCACACACAGAGCCACAAAGTGGTGAAGTGGATTGCCCTGCCCTGGCATATACCTAAGGCTCTACCCCATACAACTTAACAGGAATGCTAAGACAGGGAGTCAAAGCAGCTCTACCTAATACAGAGAAACAAACACAGGGAGGCTGCGAAATCGGGGAGACAAAGAAATATGGCCCAAAATGAAGGAAGAATAAAACCCTAGAAAAAGAACTAAATGAAATGGAGATAGCCAACCTATCAGATGCAGAGTTCAAAACACTAGTGATTAGGATGCTCAGAGAACTCACTGAGTATGGCAAAAACATTAGGGAAGAAATAAAGGCTACAGTAAGTAAAATGAAAAATCCAGAAGGAACCAAAAGTGAAGGTAAGGAAGCTGGGATTCAAATCAACAATTTGGAACATAAAGAAGAAACAAACATTCAACCAAAACAGACTGAAGAAATAAGAACTCAAAAAAAAAAAAAAAAAAAAAAAAAAAAAAAAAAAAAAAAAAAAAAAAAAAAAAAAAAAA
>PVIA01010433.1:0-51551 GCA_004024845.1 Tonatia bakeri
TCTCCTGGCCGAAGGACTTCTGCTGGGTCAGCAGAGCGCAGGCGGTAGCCTGCAGGGTGCGGAAGGAGAGGGGTGTGTGTGCAGGGGCGAGGAGGGCGAGCGAGCGTGGAGGGGAGGAGTACGAGGAGTGTGGCAGACGCCGCCGCGAAGGGAGGGTGCAGGAGGGTCTGTAAATGGGGACAGGAGCACCTACCTTCGCAGGGGCCATGAGGCTTAAGTGAGTACGCAAGGTGCTTGGGACGTAGTCAGCCCCCAGCAGCGCTCCCTGAGTGTCACCTGGGGACAGCAGGCCCCCCCACAGAGCTCCAGGCCGCTCACCACCGGCAAGTCCTGTGGGGCGTGGGGAGTGGGCAGCAAGCCCAGCCTGACGTCAGCTTGCTGACGACCCTCGTCCAAAACCACTCTCGGCCGAGCAGAACGGACACGTCCGTTCCAGGCTGGGTCCAGTCACACTGTGGTCTGTGGCATTTTCCAGAGACGGCCACACCCCCGACACTGGCACTCCTCCTCTGACAGCAGGGGTCGTGTTTCCACCCTTGCATGTGGCAGGACCAGGGTGACGACAGCAGAAGTGACACTGGGTGACATCTGATGTTGGGGTTAGAAAAGGCCTCTTTCCTCTGGTTCCTTTTTCTTTTAAATTTAATCTTTATTGTATTTTTCCATTACCATTTAGTCCCCTTATACCCCCTGCCCCACACAATCCCCACCCTGCTGTCCATGTCCACAGGTCCTTTTTCCTTTCTGTCCACAGGTCCTTTTTCCTTTCTGCTCGGTCCCTCCCCCCCTCCCCCCACCCCTAACAGCTGTCACCCGCTCTCCATCCGTGAGTCTGTCTGTTTTGCTTGTTAGCTCAGTTTGTTCACTAGATTCCACATATGAGTGAGAGCACAGGGTGTTCGTCTTTCCCCGACGGGCTTATTTCACTCAGCATGATGCTCTCCAGGTCCACCCATGCTGCCAAAAAGGGAAAATTTTCTTCTTTTTTATGGCCGAGAAGAATCCCACTTTGTAAAGGTCCCACAGCTGTTTTACCCACTCATCTGATGAGGGACATGTGGGCTTTCCTCCGGTTCCTGTTCCTGAGACGCCAGCTCTTGGGCCCTGTCCCCAGGCAAGGAGCCCCCTCGAGAAGCTCGTGGCAGAGGGGGTGACGCCCCCAGGAGACCCACCACCAACTGCCAGACACACACCCGTGTGAATCAGACCTCAGACGATTCCTCTCGAGCCTACGTCTACTCCAGTGGAGACCCGGACACCACAGGGCAGGGCTGAACTGTGCCCGCCGGGCCCTGTGCGTGCCCTGACCTGCACCATCAGTGAACAAGTAAGGGAACGGCCACTCCACGCCAGTCTGGTGGCGTCATCCCTTACACAGCCACAGCAGGCAGGACAGACGCAGAACCACTTCTGGAGTTCCGGGGACATTCCATGGTCTCTCACGTGTCCCTGAGGTCACACATTCTGGTCCCTATGCTAACTCCCAGAGGCAGGCCCAGCGGAGATGCCGCCTCCTTCTTGGTGGCCTTCTCTGCCCTGTTGCCGCGCTCCCTTCTCACACGGCGATCTCTCTGCTCACCGACTGGACCCTCCCGGGACAAAGCGCAGCGTGAAGTAACAGGAAAGCCTCGGGCTCGGGAGCCAAGCTGCCTGGGTGGGGATCTCGGTTCTGCCACTCAGGCGTCATGCGGCCTCAAGCACGTTTCTTCAGTGCTCGGGGCCGCGGTGTCCTCGTCTGCAGGCTGAGGACCACAGGAGTCCCTCCTCGTGGGAAGCTGTGGGGATGGCCCGGGGGCAAGGGGGCGCCTCAGACAAGCCCAAGCTCACAGCCAGAGGTCCACGGTGCGCTGGTACCGGCTGCTCTCCTGAGACTGCAGGCTCCTCACCAGCAGAAACCGAGGCCCACCCCCAACCACCACCAGAGGCCCCCGCACTCACACACAACGACTCGGATGGAAGGAATGGAGGGGCACGGTCACAGTGCCGGGTGAGGCTCGGAGGCAGGGCAGGCGGCTGTGCCTACACTCAGCCTGTGCCCAAGGTCACCCCTCACAGGATGGGAGGCTGCGCCTTCCCCAAGGCGATCAGACTTCCAGTCCCCAAAAACAAAACCCTCCACCAAAGAGCCCAGAGGGGCTGAAGATCGCAAGCCCCCTCCACGTGGAACTGCCCTGCAACCCACTCCGGAGAGCTGGCGCCGGAGCTCCCAGCCCTTCCCGTGTCCCACGCGTCAGCACCCTCCTGAATGACGTGGTCCAGCTGTGTCCACTGGTCAGGACTGTCAAAGTTCATCCATCCTTCGCTCAAGATTCTCCACCTTTTAACGGCACTCCGGGGCCAGCAGTCTGTGTAATACCCATCTCCTAACGGTTTCCTTTCTAGGACCGTGAGTGAGTCAACAGCGCATTCTCGTAGAGGGGCGACAGGACGCGATCTCCCAGATGACTCGGCCGGCCCACACCAGGGCCCACCTGGATGAACCGGTCCCTCCCCAGAAAACTGCAGGGTCGCCCCCAGCAGCCCTGCAAGGCTGTTTAAAACGGACAACTCAACACACCCCGGGAACGAACACAAAGATGTGTGGCCCTGGATGTAAAGAAAGCAAAAGGGATCAGAAGTCTGGTTCTCAGTCCCACGGCCTTGTCGCCTGACTACCCTTCCGGTCCCGGTTTCGGTTCTGGTCCCCTGGAGAGGCGCCAGAGCCAAGGAATAACTCTGTGCCTCCCTAGATGTTGGCTACAGTCTGTGCTAGGCCCTGGGGACACATCAAGGACCAAGGGACGCAGAGACAAGGCCCTCCAGTCTAGAGGACAGCATCCAGAACGAGGTAAGGGATGGCCTCTCTCTCTGTCTCCCTCTCTCTTCTGCTCCGGACAGTCCGGTACCTGGACTTCTGGCTGCATCCCAGGCACCTACAGACAAATGCACACAATTGGGGGAAAAGGGCTGGAGGGAGACGAAATGGGGATTGTACCGGATCCTTGAGGCCTGCGGGGAGGACATCAGGAATCACTCTCTCCATGTGAGCGTCAGTGACCTTGTGTAGAAGGATTCACTTGGTACCAGGGGTGGGTCCTAGCACTTCTGCTTAGTGTAAGAAACAGTTTCTAACAGGCAGTCTTCAAAGATGGAAGGCAGTGAGCTCTCTGCCAGGGGAAGCATGCAATCGGAGGCTGGTTAGCCTCTTGACAGAGACATGTTAAAGGGGTTCTGAGCAGCTGACAATTTACCCAACAACGAGACCCCGGGCTCTCTCCTCGCCGGCAGCTTCTGCAACCTGCAGCAGCCCAGACAGGAAGTTGCAGTCCTGGAGCCTGCTCTGCACCCGGCACCCCACCCCCGAGCAATGGACAACCTCAACAGCAGAGCCTTGAGGGGCCCCCAAGGCTTCAGAGAGGATCCCCAGCAATGCCTGCCAGCAGCCCCCCAGGTCAGGAGTCTTCAGGCACCCCTGTCTGTTCAGTAGATGCTCACCGGACCCCTACTTTGCGCCATGCACTGCACTCGAAACCTCAGTGGCCCTGGCCGCACCAGGCCATCCCTTGCTCACCCCCCCCAACTCCTTCAGCACCTAACCTGACTGCAAGGCCCAGCCGTCTCTGCTACTCAGATACTCTGGTTATTACTTCGAAAGACGTGGGGCATTCCACATTTCAGATAACTCGTGGATGAGTCCAGAAAACTCAGTTTTGAGCACATTGGATAGAAATCTCCTCTGCTCAGTAAACAGGGGCCTCAGAACATTCCTTCCTCTTTGTTCAGTGACGGACGATCATCACGGACAGCAGTGGGTGCACTGAGCTGCAGCCGCAGGGGCTGGGACGCAAATGACCCCCAACTCTGGGCTGCTCCAGAGGCTGTTCTGCCTCCTGCCTCGTGGCTTTTCTGTCCTTTGCCAATCCTCTTCTTGCCACCTGGAATGCTGTTTCTGATCTCTCAAGGTCTCCTACTGGTCTCTCCTGGCTATTTTCTTCACTCTGATCAACTGAAACCTTGTGACCCCAGCTCTGTCCGGGCGTGGCCTAGGACATGAACCTTCCTGCCGGCACGCCGGCCCTGGCCTGTGGGCCCGAGGCTGGGTCCCTCCCAGCTGTGCTCGCTTCACCTAGGAAGAGGTTTCATTTCGGGCCAGATGCCAGGAAGCTAAGTTTGTCCAAAATGCGAATCTGGGTGAAGGAAGCATCATTCTTGAATTGATTCTCCCAAGATGGTAAAATCTCCTCCCCCAACGAGAGCCCCTACTTTGCCAGGAGAGAGACTCGCCTGTGCTCCGTCACCACGCCGGGCTCGGAGCACGGCCAGGACTTGGACACCCGGGGTGAGTCTGGCCCCTGAGGCACCTAGGAGATCTTGGGCAAGTTCTTAACCTACTCAAGTTTTTCTTCAGTTGTAAATCGGGCGTGATAATATACACTCCGCCAGGTAACTGGGAGGAGAGGGTGCGCTAACAGTTAACGACAACCGTGGTGGGACTGTGAAGTGCCATAAACGCCACTGAGGGAACAGTGGCCCCGTGACGCAACGTGAACAGTGAACGGTCTCCCTCCTCGGAACTCTGCCCCCCACCCCCTCTGATCTCCAAGCCCCCAGGGGCTCAGAGTTACCTTCAGGGGCTGCCCCCACCCCGACCACAATCACACACTAAAGGCTGGTGAGGTGGCTGGGATCCACCCCTCCACCTTCTCCCTGGCGCCGCTGGGTACATCGCAGCCCTCACCGGACGCAGTGGCGGGTCCCTGGGCAAGCCATCTCCTCCTCAGGGACTGGCCCTGTCCATGGAAAATGGCAGTACTACCACCAATTCAAGCTGTTTCTCTCCACGCTCTGCCCCCCCACCCCCTTGAACGCCACTGAAATGAGAACGAATGGGTGGAAAAGTACAAGCCCCCAGGATGAGGGGATGGCGCCGGAGGCAGCCGACCAGCAATGCTGACCGAAGCTCTGGAAGATGCGGCATGGCCACTAACAGGGCGGGGGTGGCCAGCCAGTAGGAACCCCGGGGACCCTAGAACGGGCGCACCAGTCAGTCCCGATGGTCACGGGTGAGCGAGTGGCCGGGAAACCTGGCTGCACGCTCCCACGCAGAGCCGCAGGGCTTTCCCGTTCCCGACCTCAGAGAACTTCGTGCGGCTGCGGGCAGCCACGAGGAGACTTGCAGGAAAGACGGACAAGGGCTGCATGTGGATGGTGAGACCTCCAGGTTCCCCTCCCGCACCCCTAACTCGGCCTGCCGGGCTCTGACCACCCAGGCAGGAGATGAGAACACTGCCCTCCGGGGACAGGCCCAGAGTCAGAGAACCTTCCTTCCGTGCCTGTGCCCGCCACCGAGTGACAGCAGCGGAGGAGCCGCCTCCTGTCCTGGCCTGCCTGCCCCCCCCCCCCCCCCCCCCCCCCCCCCGAGCTGGGAGCTGTCCCCACCCCCCGGGAGCTGCGTCCTCAGACTCAAAGAACGGCCAAGGATACCAGACCGTGGAGCAGCTTCCCACACGAAAGTGCAAGATGGAGCAAGCAGACGTGGAAGTCGGGGACAGAGGTAATGCAGGAAACGGAAGGAAACTTCCCTTCCCAGAAAAGGGAAGAGACTCTCTCCAGTACAAGCACAAGAGACTATAAAAAATAAAAAAAAAGAGTGCCTGATGTTTTACAACATGATAAAGAAAACAAAACCTCCTGTAGAAAAGCTCGAAGGTAAAAACTGTTTAAAAAAAAAAAAAAGCTTCTGAAAAACAAAACGAAAGAGCAGAAAATCGTAAAGAAAATTTGCAGGTCGATCCAGGAAGTGCGCCGCCCTGCCACCAGGAACCCCAGCAGGAGGAGGAAACCAGAGGGGAAGAAATCAGCGAAGGAACATACAGAACAGTCGGAACTCAGGACAGGAGTTCCCACGGGGAAGGGCCCACCAGGCGCCCGCACGGTGAGCGTCCCACCTCCTCTGAGGTGTCAGGACGCTGGGAACCAAGACCCTGACAGCAAGGGGAAAAGCGGGTCACGCACAGAAATCAAGAGTCAGAATCCGAAAAGACACAATAAAGATTAAATTTTAAAAAAACTTCTAAGTAAAAATAAAGGTGGGGGAGATCAGAACCCAGCCCTGGACGAGAGCAGAGCTGGTCAGAGCATCTTCCAGGCACGTCTGGGTTGCGGGGTGGGTCTCTGGTCAGGCACACACAGCATCGGCCAGGGAGCCCCGGCTGGCGTGGCTCAGCAGACTGGGCGCCGGTCTGCGGACCCAGAGGTCACCAGTTCCACTCCTTCGTGGGAACGGGCCTGGGCGCGGGCAAGGCCCCCGGCTGGGGCGAGCAGCAACCAGCCAGGGTGATTCTCACACACTGGTGTTTCCTCCCCGTTTCTCCCTCCCTTCCCATCTCTCTAAAAATAAATAACATCTTCAAACAAAAAAGCACCAGTGAGTGCGTAAGTAAGTGGAAAAACAAACAGCTCTCTCTCGTTCTCAGATCAATTTTTAAAAAGAAGAACCAGAATTCAGCAGACTTTCTGAAAACAACACTGGAAGCTAAAGGACAGAGCTTCAAAATTCAGAGGGAGAGTGACTTCCAGCCTAGAACTAGTGAAGGAGGACGACGCAGTACGTGTTTGCAGACAACTCTCAGGTTTCAGAAACTAGAACTCCCACGCACCCCTCTTCTCAGGCAGCTCCTGGAAGGAGCGTACTCTGACTGGCAGGTCACGAGCAAGGAGAAAATGGCATCCAGGGAGCAGGTGGCTCAGCCCGGCCGAGGTGGCCAGGGTTCCCGGGATGACAGTGGAAGAACGACCCAGGGCAACAGCTGAGCAGCAGGGCCGGACCCCCAGGACCCCCAGACCAGAGTGGGAAGGGCAGGGCCCCTGGAGGACCTCCGCCGAGGGGCGCCACCGGAGCTCACGGAGTAACGACGCACCTCACCTGAAGGGGTCTTGCTTTGTCCCCGTGAAGCATTGGGAACGAATGACCGAGGGACACGCAGAAAACGAGAGTAAACCAAACAGCAAGACCCGGAGAAAGCCAAGGAAAAGCGAAGTCACACAAGGAAACGTCGTCTCGAGACGACGGAAGGCCCGGCTTTGAACAACGATCACAGACGTGTAGCCGCACGCACACAAAGCGCAGACCTGGAGAAACTGCGCGGCCGCACCGAGAAGCTGGGGGACGCGCTGGGTGGGGGCGGGGGGCTGCAGCCGGGCGCCTGCACCAGAAACCTCCCAGAGCAGAAGTCGACCGAGAAACACGGCACGAGCACACTTCCAGGTGACCCCAGGGGCAGGAGAGCTGGAAGAGCTGGAAGTGCAGTGGACTTGGGAGTGCAGAGGAGTTGGGGCAGCCTGTCTCAACCACATGCACTTCCGACTTCAATAAAAGTAAAATGTGGCCCCGGCTGCTGTGGTCAGTGGACTGAGAGCGGCCTGTGAACCAAAGATCGCCTGTTCGATTCCCAGTCAGGGCACAAGCCTAGGATGCAGGCCGGGTCCCCAGTGAGGGACACACAAGGGGCAACCACACATTGGTATTTCTCTCCTTCTCTTCCCCTCTTTCTAAAAATGATGATGATGATGATGATGAAGAAACTAAAACGCTAGTTGATTTAATTTTGTTAAAAAGGAGAGCAGCCCTGACTGGCGTGCCTCAGTGGGATGAGCGTCATCCCGCAAAGGCAAGGTCACCAGTTCGATTCCCAGTCAGGGCCCATGCTCGGGTTGCGGGTTCGATCCCTAGCTGGGGCCGTGTGAGAGACGACTGACGGATGTTTCTCTCTCACATCGATGTTCTCCCCCCCCCCGCCTCCCCCCTCTCCAGACAGTAAGTAAACAGAGTCTAAAAAGGGAAGAGAGAGAAGCAAAGCAAAGCCAGCGCCCGCCTGACGGCCAGCAGGGAGCCCGGCTCTCCGAGGGAGGAGCTCTGTGGCCCAGCCCGTCCCCTCCTGCCTTCCTGGGTCTCCAGAGACTGGGAGGAAGGGTGGAACCCACGGGGGCTCTTTATGAAGTTTAAGGGATGCCCCATCCCCTAGCCTACGGGGCAGCCCCCGCGGGCGCTCCAGTGGGCAGCTGCAGCACTCGCCGGCACAGAGCAGAGCTGCGGGGCCGGGCAAGGCGGGGGCCACGGCCACAAACCCAGGCACCACACGCTGGTGAACTCGGGCGGCCTGGACTACAGGGCAGCTGCTGCCCTGTTTGCAAACTCCCTGGGAGGGGCCGTGGCAACACCAGCGTTGCTAGGCGATGAAGACTTCCCGGGAAGACCTCTGTGTGTTTACCCGGCTGGGAGGGAGGTCTGGACAGGCGGGGCCGGAACAAAGAGGCCTCTGGAGTTGGTGGAGCCACCCCCTCTGCCACTACCCCTGGGGCACGGAGTGAGGGTGATGAGGAAGCTCCTTGCTGTGCCCCCTCTGCCCTGCACCCCTGTCTTCAGGGCCTGCCCCCCAACCACGCGGCAGAGGCCCCCTCGGCAGGGGACAGCTGCAGGAGCCCACAGGCTGTCTACTCCTGGGCACCTGTGTGAAGCCAGCAGCTGGGCAGAAAAGGATTCTTGGCCCCACCTTCTCCAACCCCAGCCTTTGTGGCTCCCTGGGTGCCCAGCGGTTTCCCTGGGGACTCTGCTGCTTCCAGGAACAGCAGGCACTGGAGCCCCACCTGGCCTGAGCGTTCACACCTGACAGAGCTGGGCAGGGACGCCAGCCAGGAGGTTTAACGAGGCCCCGTGGGGATGAACCCAAGGCACCTAGCAGGTGTTCCAGAAAGTCCCTCGTTCATTCAAAAATGAGCGAGCACCTACCACATGCCGGCTTATAGAGCGGACGGCCCACTCGGGAAGGCGAGAACAGAGCAGGCACACACGGGGCGGCACACCACGGTCAGGCCATGAGGACACGGGCAGGGTGCTGGGTGGGGAAGGCCTCTCTGAGGGGACACCGGAGGCCAGATGGAAGAGGAGGAGGCCGGAGAAGAGCTTTGCAGGCAGTGGGCGAATACCTGAGGTGTCTGGGCCAGAAAGGAGGCCGGGGGGACTGAAGGGGCATGGTGGGCACAGCGTGTCAGGCGCCTGCATCTCCCCACCGAGCCCAAGGGCACTCCCGTGCCCGTGAGTCCTGGGGAACACGCGGATTCAAGGTGGAGCAGGAACTCTGGCTTCTTGGGGGCGTGCACGCACCGCAACGCTCCCGGAGCCCAGCGCCAAGGACGAAGCCCTGTGGGGCCAGGGGGCAGGTCGTCAGTGTGGGCTGAGCGGCCTGGCCTCGGCACCGGGAGAGCCACGACCGGGTGCGCAGCCCGGCACCAGAATTGCAGGTCCAGGTGACGGGAAATGCAGGACTACGAGAGCGGGGCGTGCAGCAAAGCGGGGGTCTTGATGCCAAGGACCCTCCCCCCAACCCTGCTGGTCTGTCACAGTGCTGGTCAGGGCATCCTTGGCCTATGACCTGTCCTGGGGCCTGCAGCCCCTCCTCTCCCACCTTTACCCGGTCCACACGGAGATTTTGTAGCCTGCAGTTCCCACCGAGCCGTGTTTTCGTGTATCAATATGCAGTAAGAAAGTTTCTCTGTCTGCTCTGTAAGGCTGTGCGTCCCGGTCCTGCCTCCGGTGCAGTGCCCCTCCGCCCCCGGCCCCTAGCCCCCGCCCCCAGCCAGCACCCCTATGCCCGGCTGGGCACACTGGGACTCCTCTCGCCCCTTCGATTTGGCCCAGGATGGATTCTGCCCCGCAGCCTCCCCACAACCGACACCAGCTCATTCTGTCTCAGGTCCCTGCCCTCCCCAGGCCAGGACCGCCGGGCCCGGTGAGAGTGAGTGCCTATCCCTACGGAGACGGTTGGGTGGCAGAGGCCCCTGGGGTGCGGGGAGGCAGGACAAGGGCTGGCTCTCCTCCATGCAGCCTGGCCTGCGCCTGCAGCTCAGCCCCAGCACAGGCGATGCTTCTGCGTCCCACGCAAGCGCAGAGGCCCCCAGAAGGCGGTGGGTGAGTCACCCTCCTGGTGGCACAGCAGAGCCTCCTCTGGGCGAAGCCCTCAGGACTAAGTCACATGGGGAGGGAAGTGCTGTGCCACAGACCCCTGTACAACCCCCGGCCCGCCTGTACCTGGAGCTTCCACCTACAAATGGACCACTGTTCTGCGCCCGCGCCCCCATCTGAGACGCCAGGACTGAGGACTGAGGCGGGGCTGGAGAGTCCCTGCTTCCCGGCACCTGTGACGGGGCTTTGGGAGCCGCAGCGCACAGGGGACCTGCGAGGTGAGGCTCTGGCCACGCCTGTGCCGCCGCCACCTGTGGACTGGCCCTGGACGGGAACCCTGAGGCGGGGGAGAGGGGCAGGTGGCCCCGGAGAGGGGACGAGGAGAGCGTCCCGGACGCCCGCCTGCCGCACTCACCCTCGTAGCAGTCGCGCACGGTGCCGAAGTACACGTAGTACTGGTCGTTGGTGAAGAAGAGGAGGCTGAGCCAGGAGTCGAAGGCGTAGATGGGCACGATGAAGAGGATGCGGACAATGTAGCGTTGCTCGTGGGGGCGGCTGTAGCAGCGCAGGTGCATGTAGATCTGCGGGCGGAGCGGCCGCGTCAGCGGGCCGGTGTCAGGCCGCACGCCTCCCGCCCCTCCGCGCCCCCCAGGAGGAGCCCCCCCGCGGGGACATCTAGCTCTGCCACTTGCTAGTTCTGCGACGTTACTCAGCCCTGAGCCTCGGCCTCCTCCCCTGCACAACAGGACGATGAAACTTCCGGGGTGAGGCCGCCGTGAGCGTCAGAACGTGGGGTGCAGAAGTTTGTGGGGTTCAGGCGGTGGTGCCACGGCCGGCCGCCCAGACACAGAGGCGTGACACCATACCCAACCAAGCCCGTCCAAGTCAGAGTCAAGGGCAGGCCAGGGCATCCAGGTGTAACGAGCCCCCGGAACCCTCGAGCACAGCCAGGTCTGTGTGGTGCGAGGAGACTCTCAGTGCATTGAGTGTCCCCACGCCCTCCTTCCACAACCCTGGTCCCTGGGCCATGGAGCAGAGACACGGGCATCCAGACGAGTGCCCACCCCACCGTGTCCCTTAACTAACGTATGGTGTGGGGGCGGGAGGCGGGGGCCGCTGTGACATCCTCGCCCGTGTCCTACTTCCCCGGCGGGGGACAGAGTGGCGCTCCTGCCTCATGGAGCAGCTGGGAGAATGGAATTTGATTTTTAGAAGGCAGGGGAAAAATTAAAGCGACACACAAATGCTGAGAACTGCCGTGGCCACGATCCGTGTCCCAGCAGCCCGAGTCTCCCACCCAGTTCTCACGACGTCACACTGGGCCCCACCAGGCCCGGGCTCAGGAGAGAAAGAGCAAAACGCTCCCCGTCTGCAGCGAGCCACCGGCCTGGGAAGCAGCTGGATTCTAGAAGGGATGGGCAGCACAGGGCACCCGAACGGGCTTGGCCTCCCGTCTTTGCTGATAACCTGTCGCCCTCTCCTTCCTCGGGCAGCCAGCGCCTGTCTCAGCCCGTGCCGAGTGCCTCTGGGCCCGGGAGCACGGGGACCGGAGACCCGATTTCTACCCCAGCTCTGCCACCGACCTGCCTGTGCCTGGGCTGGGCCCCTCCCCTTCTCCCTCTCTGGGTCTCAAACTCGGTCTGCCAGAGGGTCCTGGGCACCCGCACGCTCACACGCAGCCCCCGGGCTCCCTGCAGCTCGGGCTGGTGGCCACGTGACCAGTTCTGACCCACAGAAGGTGAGCGAAGTGACAAGTGTCATTTCCGGATCGCGAAGGTAAGCTACGTACAGGGCCCACCTCAAGCGCGCCTCCTGGTGGTCAGGCGGAGGCCACTGAGAGGCCGGGGGGCGCTGGAGCCGCAAAGTGGAACCGGCCCTGCGCGGGGCTGGGGCGTGAGCAAGGAGTCAACCTCTCTGGGGGAAGCTCCAGAGACCACGGGTTTGTTTACTGCTGCAGCCTCGCCCGCCCCAGCCTAGCGAATGCCCTGCTAGATTGGAAACCTCTTGGGACCCTGCCACAGGCCTCGGGCTCAGGGACTCCTGGAGGGCCGAGTACCTGGTGGCAGGTGATGAGCAGAGCTGTCCAAACAAAGAAGCCGGAGATGGCCTGGGCCGCGGTGGTCATCAGGAACACGGGCTGCTCCATGGCCGTGGGGCTGCCCTCGGGGATCCCGGAGACGCTGGGTGAGGCTGCCGCGGTCGTGGGCAATGGCGGGCCTGGGGCCAGAGCGGCCCCCCTCACCGTCATGGTGCCTGGCAGCGGGGGTTCCCTGAGAGCGCCCTGGGAGCAAGCAACGAGCCGGCCTGGAGAGAGGGAATCACAGCGTTAGCCTCCTCCCCGGGCAAGCAGCAGCGCTGGAAAGACCTCCCAGGTGTCCACGTCCACCCTAAGCATGCGCCCCGACTCTGCCCACGTGTCGCCCTGGCCCCAGTCATCACGCTGGCCCCAGCCTCACCTACTCCCCTGAATTAACAGGGCCAGTCTCTGCGCTTCTGCCCTGGCCCCTGCTGTCCAGTCCCCCCCACAGCAGCTGTGCCAGCTTTCTAAGACGCTAGCCAGACCGGCCCCTCCTCTGCTCGAAACTCCGAAAGTTCCCTGCCGGTCCCGCCAGGGCCCGCGAGACTGCCCGACCGGCCCTCCACGACTCCGACTGCACCTCGTCCGCTGCAGTTCCCACCTCTATCCTCTGCCCGAGCCACATGGGCCTCCTGCTCCCAGCCGCCGCAGGCCCGCGCGTGTCCACCTCTGCCCAGCGGCCCAGCACTCTTAGGGCTCTGCCCTGACTGGCCCGCCACACATGGCGGCAACCCCTCTCCGACCCCGGTGAGCACTCACACCCCCGACTCCCTGGGACAAACAACACGGCCTCCCGCAGCACCTGCTAACCGCCGCCTCCTTTCACCACACACAGCTCCCCGGGGACAGGGCTCTGCCCTGCTCGCACTGACCCCCGGCACTGAGCAGCGCCGGTTCACCACAGGTGTCAGCGAAGACCCGCCTGCCCACTCCAGCCAGACCACTTTATTGCCCGGGTCATTTCTAAGAGCGAGCGCCCTTTCTTCCCCATCTCGCCCGTCTCCCCAGTGGCTGACACCACACCGCACCCCCAGCGGTGCTCTTTTGGAGGCTCTGGGCCCCTCCCAGCACGGGAGCCTTCACACCGCCCATCTTCCAATCCGGCTCAGGCAGCACCCCGCACACGCGTCTGTCCCCCCCAGACTGGCTGTTCCTTGAGGCAAGGCCACACTTCCTACGTCTTTGAATCCCCAGCCCCAAACTCAGCACCGAGGCCATTTCCAACGCTGACTTCGTTACCTATCGGTTTCATTCCTCGCCGTGAAAGGAATGCGAGGCGCCCGCCAGAGAAGCAAGGAAAGACCGGACGAGGTGAACAACGTGCAGGCGGGTCCTGGGCGGGAAAGTAACGCTGGGCCGAGAGGACAGAGGACCGCGTCCAGGGGCCCACGCCCGGCGGGCTCTCACGTCACCGAGCACTTCCCAGTGGCACCTTCGGGGCCCGCGGTAACAAATTAATGATTTTCAGTTAAAAAGTAACCCAGGCCCTGGCTGGCATGGCCCAGTGGATTGAGGGCCGGCCTGTGAACCAAAGGGGCGCCGGTTTGATTCCCAGTCAGGGCACACGCCTGGGCTGCCAGCCAGATCTCCAGTAGGGAGCACACGAGAGGCAACCACACACTGATGTTTCTCTCCCTTTTTCCCTCCCTCCCTCCCCCTCTCTAAAACTAAATAAACTCCTTAAGAAAAAAAGTGACCCGGATGTCGCCCAAGGAGAGCTGTCCCTAGGGTCTTCCTCCCAAGCTCACAAATGGCATCCACGGCTGGGCTGCAGGCTGGAGCCCCCGGGAGGCTCCTGGGAGGGCTGACCACTCCTGTGCTGGTGCCCACCCCCGAAAGGCATCCTCTTCAGTGGCGCCACCTGTTGACAGGCTGGCAAACACCACCCTGGGGTCCCAGGATCCCCCTGCAGCAGAGGCCCTGGAAGACCAGCTCTGTTGGAATCACAGCCTCTGGGACTAACCTGCAATGCAGCCCGAGGACCCCCTGACCGCTGCGGAAATGGATGCACAGTGGGGAGCGTGGGCACTGTGCAAAGAGCCCTCGCTGGAGCTCCAATCCCAGCTCCCCCACCAACCAGCCCTGTGTCCCCACACAGCTTCACCTGGTCCCAGGGGGCCCTGATGCCTGACCCAGAAAACAAACGGCCAGACCCCAAAGTCCAACTGTCTCAGCCTGAAACCCAAGGGCAGGCCACATGACCTCACACAATGTCCGAGCCCGAGCTGACACTCTCAGCCAGGACACACGGACACCCAGGGAGGGCCGGGGCCTTCCAGGGTGCACCTGGGCCTGCAGCCTGACCTGGCGATGCCTCCCCACGATCCCCAGCTTTGTCCCCAGCCCTCCCCAGCGTCCCCAGCATCCTCTGCCACCCTCTACACCACGTCCACTCTGAGCTCTAAGTTTCACCCGAGGAGAGCCCTTCACATTTCCATTTTCCTCCAAAAATAAATGATCTCTAGCACACCAGCCAAAAGATGCATCTAGATTAGAACCCAGAAATGGAGAAGAGGCCTATATAAAGAAACCCCAAAACAGAGGTGTCTATATAAAGACTGGTGGCAGGCTCCGAAAGAGGCGCAGTGACGAGCTCAGAATAGCTCCCGTGCAAAGGGCTGCAGAGCTGAAAACCGGCGCCAGAAACCCTTCTCAGCAAGGAAGACTGGGTTGTAAATCACTGTCTTTGTTTATCATCCCGAATCAAAGGAAGAAACAGGGGGACCAGAAAGGGGGGCAGGGGAAGCACGAAGACCCCTACATCGGCATGTCCCCAGCGAGGGCAGGGCGGGGCGGGTCAGAGGCGGTGCCGTTCTGAGGGCAGAGCGCACAGGCCCCTGGGCTGTCTCCCCAGCCCGGACAGCTGCCGAGCCCCGGCCTTGCCCACAGGAGGGGACACCGGCAGGCTCCCGGCCCAGCTTCTTCCTGGGGCTCTGCCACTCACACTCCAGCGCCTCTCTCTGAACGCCAGCATGACAGGTAATCTTCAGAGTTCTCTCACTTTCCTCACGTAGGTCATCGGTTCACAAGCAGCAGCCCACTCAGAAAGCGGGGGGTGGTGACTGGCCCCCAAACCAGAGCTAGGCTCAAGCTCAGGCCCTACAGACACGCTGTCTCCCCAGGGATCCACTGGGCCGGGAGGAGCCCGGGAGGAGCCGCCCTCCGCTCCAGAACCCCCACCAGAAAGGGTCGTGCCTGTCCCACCACGGCTCAGAGACAGCGCCCGGGCAGGGGAGGCCACGTCACTGGGAGGTTTGCGTGGCCGCCCCACACCTGCCACGCTGTTGAGCAACGCCCTGCGGTTTACAAGTCACTTCCCCAAACATCACCTTGTTGTTCCTCACAACTCTGAAGTGAGTAACAATCTCTCCGTCCGAGAGTTGAAAAAAATCACGTGCAACTCGGTTGTGCAGCTCCCTGGGGCAGCACCAGGTGACTCGAGGGTCTTCACAGTGTCCCCCCGAGTACTGGGAGCAACGTTCTGACTCACGGACACATGGCCCTTGGCACCCAGGAGAGGCAGGTGCTGGCCGGTCCTGGCAGGCTGTTGCCCAGAGCTCACCCTGCTCCCTGGACCTGGGGCTGGGCCCCACGAACAGTTCACGGTGTGTGTCTGCTGGGAGTGTGGGCATGGGCACTGGGGTCCCATCCTTTCATTCATGGGACAGGCAGCTACCTGGGAACGATCTCCCGCCTGCCCAGGTCTCTCAAGTGAGCAGGACACGGGCCCAGCACAGCCCCCTGACCTCGGGGAGGTGGGGATGATGCTGGCTGGTGCAGCCCCTTCACGCCCCCAGGGAAAGGGGTTCACGGGGAAAGGACCTCCACGGCTCCTCCTTTTCAATGCAGTACACGCACCCTGATGTGGGCAGGTGGCAGAGAATGAAGCTCAGAACCCCAGATGCGCTGGGAGGTCCCCTCATTTCCTTAACTGACCAAGTGTTAAGGTTTTGCATGGCAGAGAGCCCTGAGTGGGGATGCTGGAACCATCTTTCCCTCGAACCTGCCCCGAGACCCCTGGACACTGTGCCGGGCACTGGAAGACCCAGGCTCGGCCTGGAGGAGCTCACAGCTCCGGCACACACTTGATCCACGCGACAGCGGCAACTGGAGGCCTGACCCCAGCGCCCCACACGAGAGGTGAGCGCCTGGCATGAAGGGAGGTGGAGGCAGCATCCACTGCCTCGGCCACCTCGGGGGGAGGGCCGGGGGAGTGGCAACGTGGCGGGGACTTTGGGGCAGGGTCTTTAACCGGCATAACCGAGCTTCAGCTCTGCAGTCGCCAAGCAGGCTCCCCGCCACGCTCCGCCACCTGCTGGCTCGGGCGGGCGGCTTCCCCGGTCGGAGCCTCAGCTGCTTTACCCACAGTATTTCGGGGTTACTACATCATTGACAAGGAGTAACTGTACTTTACGTAAGTCCCCTTAAATAAAAGGAAACAGAACAATAAAATAGAAGCGACCACTTGACAGCTCCTAGCACAAATAACGGAGGTAGACCTGGATCACCGATGGATGATGAAACCACGGGGTGGAAGGCTGGTGGGCAGTCTGCTAAGGGACGGAGCGGGCCGCACAGGTGAACACACAGTCAAGATCAAGATCACGAGGAAGGGGCACTGAAGTCTCCAGCCTCCCCACTGCCCGCGCACAAGCGCACAGCACCACCCAAGAAGGACCCTTTCCCGAAAAGTGAACTGCGATCGAAACGAGCCTCCAGAACTAGCCGCCCGCACCCAGGCAGCACGAGGGCAGCGGAGCGGACTCCACGCCGCCACGAGCACGCAGCAGCCAGGTCTAGACCACAGAGCGGCCAGTCTGCAGGACAATGACCCGGTTTTCCCAAGAAATTACTGGCTTGTCAACAAAGGTGGTTGAGGGGCTGTTACAGAAAAAAGACTCAAGAGACAAAACCAAAGGCAGTATGTGGGCCTCACGGGTCCTGATGCTAATAAACCAATGGTTAAAACACATCTGAAGCCCTGGCTGGTGTGGCTCAGTGGATTGAGTGCCGGCCTGCGAAACAGAAGGTCGCAGGTTCAATTCCCAGTCAGGGCACGTGCCTGGGTTTGCAGGCCTGGTTCCCAGTTTGGGAAGTGCGAGAGGCAACCAACCGATGTATCCCTCGCACATTGATGTCTCTTCTCCCTCTTTCTCCCTCCCTTCTGATATCTCTAAAAATAAATAAGTACGACCTTTCAAAGACTAAATAAAAAATAATGGCAACACCCAATGCTGGCGAAGGTGTAGAGAAACGGTCTCACATACACGCTGGTGGGCACACAAAATGGCAGAGCCACTCTGGAAAAGTCTCTGATAAAAAGCAGTTTCTCACAAAACTTACTTACTGTCCAACCCGGTAACCACTCTTAGACATTGTATCCCAGGGAAATGAAAAGTTACACCCACTCAAAAACCTGTACACCCATGTGCCCAGTGGCTGCGTCTGTAACCCCCACACCTGGCAACAACCGAACGTCCTTCAACGGGGGAAGGTTAAATGCTGGTGCGTCGGGGCCGTGGAGTGCTCCTCAGCAAGGGAAAGGAGCGACGGCGGGCAGAGGCGGCCAACCAGACGGCGCTCAGGGGCACGCAGCCCCCAAGGGCGCTCGCTGCCCGGTTCCCACGATCTGACCTTCTCAAAAGGACAAGTCTAGAAAGATGCAGAACAGGTGAGTCACTGGCAGGGAGCACAAGGGTGCGCCCAAGGTCAAAGGGCACACAGGAGTCCCCTCCAGGTGGTGAGACTCTGTGTCCTGGCGGTGGCGCTGGTGGCTGCATCAGCCCACAGGTGACAGTGTCACACAGAACCACACACACGCAAAGCAGCGGAAGCCGAGGAGGGTCTGCAGCCCCGTGACTAGTGCTGTACTGGGGTTCGCTCACCGGCCCTGGCGCCGGCCCGCAGCGGCCGTGTCACCGTGTGCGGGAAGAAGGGCCCGTGGAACTCTGTGTGCCATTTTCGCAACTTCCTGTGAGCCTACAATCTTTCAAAATACGAATGTTTTTTAAGGTCATTATCAACTAGAGAGGCATACTGAACTATTTAAGAGTGAAAAACAACACGAAGTCTGGTATTTACTCTTTAAAAGGGAAGAGGGAGCCCTGGCTGGTGTGGCTCAGCGGACTGAGCATGGGCCTGTGAACCGAAAGGTCGCTGTTCGATTCCCGGGCGGGGCACACGCCTGGGCTGTGGGCCTGGTCCCTGGTAAGGGGCGTGCCAGAGGCAACCGGTGGCTGTCTCTCTCCCACATCCACGTTTCTCTCCCTCCGTCCAGTCTCTCTAAAAACAGATAAATGAACCCTGTTTTTGAAAGGGGGGGGGAGATAGACGCAACACACCTGCAATGTTGCCGTTGAATCCCGTGACTGACAGGAAGAAATTCATTACACTCTTTATCTTTTTGTGCGTTTGAAAATTTCCATAGTAAAAAGCTTTTGGCAACAGAACAGAATTCCCCACAAAACCTGTAGTGAGACGGGCAAGGGCTCGGGGAACTGTCTGCAGCAGAGACTGACCGGCTGTCCCGCAGAAAAGTGACGGAAAACACTGGTCAAACCCAGCAAATGAGGTCAGCTCCTCTGTCTTCGACCACAGACGGTTCCCAATCTGCCTGCTCTTCCCACAGCCACTGACTGGCAGGGACGTGCTCCTCGGCAGCGTCCCCACCACGGTTTCAGGTGTGTTTAAAACGTCACCGTGAGGAACAAGACAAGTGCTGCTCCTGAGAGGAACCGAGGCTGGGACTATTCGGAAATGCTTCCGTTGCAGTGGGGTTTTGTCACCAAAAACAGCATGGGTCTGTAACTTCCAAAAGCTCTCATCTCTGAACTCTTAAAACCTACGGCACACAATTTTCTAATCTGTTTAAAAATTTCCAAAGCGTCTGAGTGGGTTTGGGGCTCATGTGCTAGGAACTTTAAAATGCCTCCCGGGCAGTTTACACAGACATCTGACTGGCGTCAGAGAGGATGGAAATGTACCGGCAACAAGCCCTCTGCACGCGCAGCAGACGGGATGGAGAAACGTGCAAGTCGCCAGGGAAGGGAAGCCAGTGATGCGATCCTCCTGCCCACCCCCCCACGCAGCTGTGCGTCCCGGGGCCTCTGTCTCAGGGGGTGGCCGTGCGTGCCCAGTGTTGCCCAAACGGAGGGACAGCCGGGCCTTCCGGCTGCACCCTCACACCCACATCAGTATCTCTGCATCAGGGTGTGTGTTCAAAAAGTCTCTCTACTCGTAGGGACGTGTGAGTGACGTCTGCAGAGCCCAGGTGTGCGCCCCGGGAAAGCCGGGGCTGGACCAGTCCGCTCCTCTCTTCTCCGCCAGGTCTCTGCCTCCCCCCCAGGCTGCGGGTCAGGTAGCAGTGTCAAGGCTTGGTCCCGCCTCTCACTGCCGGCCCTGCCCACTAGTGAGGTCACCCCATACCCATGTCCTCCTTTGCAAACCACCCTGAGGCTATGAAGAGGCCTGGCCACAATCTGTACCTTGTCTGAGGCTGAGTCAGGGACACTGGGCCAGAACCTGCAGGTGACTGGGCATCTCTGAGTTTGTTTCTTGGGTACACCATGCTGTAGCCAAGGCCCCCGGGCCAAGTGAGTTCAGGAGTTCAGAGTTTTCCAGATTTCAGTAAGGACTATGGTACTGTATGTTGTGCCACAGGGGTCTGGGTGGCACTCCGAAATCAAACACATAGTATTTCCATAGAGAAACGTGAGATATTTTTAAAGGCCATAATTAGTTTTGCACCAATTCAGGTCAGATTTTTGCCACAAAATTAGTCTGCTGCAGACTTAGGAAGACCCTGTGGGATTTTGAGTGTCCTGGATTCCGGAGAGGTGACGGGACGTGGGCCTGGACCTCCTCCAGAGCTGCAGGCAGGGTGCGGCTTGTGGAAGCAGGAATCCAGCGAGGTTTGTTTTTTCACTGATTTTCAAATGTGACCAGGCCGCTCCTCGGGCCCTGACAGCCTCTGGGAAGGGCAGCAAGCGACAGTCGCAGCCCCCTGCAGAGCCCGGGCCCTCGGCAGCCTGGTCTCGGCCTCCCCGCCCGCCTCTGCACCACTGGGTCCCTGCACAGGTAGCTGCCCCCGCCCGGTGCCAGCGTGTCCTCCCCTTTGCCCCGTCCTCGTGGAGAGTGCCAACCCTTCACTCACGGGTCACCCCGAGCATCACGGCCTCACTCGAGGGCCAGCCCACGCCGCCCAGCAGCACTGTGCTGGCCCCTGGTACTGAGCGGTCAGTTCTGACAGGGCTCTTGTCTCCCGACACCTGAGTCATCTGTCTCGGGGACCAGGATGGGGCCAAGCACACAGAGGGATTTAGAAGAACCAGTCAGTCAATCAATGGAGTGACTGAATGTCTGCCACTAAGCCACCAGAGGTACAGTGAAGGTTTTCTGTCACGGGGCCCCTTCCCAACGTCGTAGCTTCTGGAGCTCAGCCGAAGGACCTGGACACGGGGCTCGAGGGAGAGACGGGCCGAGTGAGGGCAGAGGACGGAGGCTGAGTCACAGCCTCACACACACACCTTCCAAGGCGGAGGCCACGCCACGGAGGGCAAAGGGACTTGTCCTACGTGCTCCACCAGGACACACCCTGCCCGCCCGATGGCAGCAACAGGAAGCTGCAAGTCTGCCAGGACAGGGAGCTTTTTCACCAGCGGTCTAGCAACGGTCTGGCTGCTTCTGGAGCAAGGAAGCTCCCAGCCAAACGGGCTCCACGTCCCCTGGGCCAGTGCGGGGCGGCTCACACGAGCCTGCCTTCCGCCCGAGTGGCCTGTGGTCTTCTGGAGGTCGGGGCCCGTCCTCTGTGCAGCTCTCATCCCCGCCCCTCCCCCAGGGCCTGGCCAGAGTCAGCACTCGGTCGGCTGTGCCTGGATCAGAGGACAACTGAATGACCACCTCTGCCCTCCACAGCTCCGACCCTGCAGCCTCTGACACTTTCCACCGCCGCCTCGCCGGTCTCGGGGAACGGAACGCTCTCCTGCCACCCCCCCCCGTCTTCACCCCCAGCTGCCCTGACAGTCACCCCTTCTCTGACCCGTGACAGCCTGTCCGTGGCAAATCCCATCCTCCGCAGCATTCACCCAGTTGTGATTAGCCTTGTCCCATTCACACCCCGTGAGTCAGGCTCCGAGAGGGCAGGGACCGTGTGCTGTGCGGAAAAGGTATCTGATCTGGGGACAGAGGGAACAGCGGCAACAAAGGCGCAGAGACAGTCTGTTAGACACTGGGACGGGGTGTGACCAGGTTGCTGCTGACCGGCCTCACGGGCGGCCTCACTGACAGACCGCCTGTGGCCTCTACCTATAGTGGACAGAACCCCCCTTAAGGCGGTGTGAAGAGGGGCGTGAAGTCAGAGGTCCCAGAAGAGGTCCCCTGGGGAGCCCTGCTGGGCCACCAGCCACAGGCCGGACGGAGTTCACCTAGGGACCAGAAAGCCAGACTACAGGGCGCCAGGGGAACAAGGTAGGGCACCCCTAGCGCACAAGAACAGAAGGAGACCGCCCTGGCTGGTGTGGCCCACTGGAGTGAGCACTGGCCTGAGAATCAAAAGGTCACCGGTTTGATTCCCAGTCAGGGTGCATGCCTGGGTTGCAGGCCAGGTCCCCAGTTGGGGGCGTGCGAGAGAAAACTGATCAACGCATCTCACACACTGATGTTTTTCTACCTTTTCTCTGTCCCTCCCCTTCTCTCTAAAAAAGTAAATAAATAACATCTTAATTAAAAAAAAGAAAAGAAGAAAAGGAGAAGTGCCAGTTAATGAATATCCTCTTCCCCTCCTACTGGGGCCGGGGAGCAACACCAGCCGCCAGAGGGGCGCTGGGGGCACAGAAGACGGCACCGAGGTAGGCGGCAGCTCACTTTCCAGTCCAGGCCCGGCCCCGCCCTTCTCCAGGAAAGAGGTCTTTGGGCTGACTCCCCTTCCGAAGATACCTACCTTTTCCAGAAGAGACGTTGGGCACCTTGCCTGGGAATTCAGGTATGTCAGAGGGCACCTTGCCTGGGAATTCAGGTATGTCAGAGAGCACCTCACGGTCTCACGCAGACTTTATTCTGAGTTATTTTATTTGCTGTTGCCCCTCCCCCGCCCCATTTCCTGTATGGAAGGCTGAACAACGGTTTCCAAAGACACTGATGTGCTAAACCCCAACCTGGGACTATTTTACTTACACGACCAAAGGGACCTCGCAGGTGTGACCACATTAAGGATCTCTGCTCGTCTGCGCAGGCCACGACCCCAAGCGTCCTGACCAGGGCAGGCAGGAGGGCGAGAGCGGGGAGAAGGCCGTGCGATGGAAGCAGGGGGCACCGGCAGGGGCTGAACCGCTGGTTCGCAAGCCGGAGGGAAGGGCGTGAGCCAGCGGACCCCACCAGCCTCCAGAGGCTGGGGAAGGCGAGGAAGCAGCGTCTCCCCGGAGCCCCCGGAGGAGCACGGCCCTGCCCGCACCCTGACTGGAGCCCAGGGAACACGCCTCGGGCTCCTGACCTCACAGCTGCGAGATCCCGTATCTGCACTTTCAGTTGCTGCAGCCCCTGCTAAACAGGGTGTCTCACTGCCCATGACTGTGCTCCTGCTTCGGTCATTTCAGCGCCACCAGGCTGAGCGCACAATCCCAGCAGTCTCTGAGGCCCCGGCCGGTCCTGTCTGCTGGTCTGATCTTTCGCGCCTTCTGAGACCCTGTTTTCATTCACTGGCTTCAGACCCAAACCCTTGTGAGCATCAGCCACGAAGCGCTCGCTCGCTCGCCTGGGCCACCGCCACACCCCCACGGGCTGGGCTGGGCTGGCAACAAGCTCGCACCGAGTCTCCAGAACATTAGCACAGCCCGGGAGCGGTTGTGTCAACCACTGCACACAGAGAAACTGCAGCTTCACGTCACTCACCCGGCAGAATCTGACTTGCACCCTGTGAATCCGCCCTCGCCACGCACTCCCACTTCGGCGGCTCCGCCCGGGGGAATGACAGGCCTCCCCTCCGGGAACTTCTGGGTGGCTGCCTCTGGGGGACGCTGACCCACATCGGAGCAGGTCAGCCCCCCCAGCCTGGCCCCTCTCCGGAGGGGATCAGAGGGAAAGAGTGCCAGGCACGGCCAGTTCTGCCCGGTCAGCCCTTGGAAACTCGATCACGTGCCCTCGGGAGGGCAGGGTCCCGTCTCTCAGTCCCACTCCCCCATCAACAGACAAGTAGAGGCCACCCTAGGGCTCCCATCTACCCCCTTCTCCTAGGGCCAAGTTCCCACAGATCTGTCAGCCGGGAAAGAAAAACCATCCCATCCTGTACTATCCTCCTCTGAGGGGCAGGGGGAGGCGGGAAAAGAGGAACGACAAAGTAATCTGAAATCCTTCAGTGAGAGCTCATGCAAACCAGCCTTGTAGTTAAATCTTTTCTAAAAAACACAAACCAGGCCGAATTTTGACCTCCTCACTTTTCTCCCAAACTGAGAAGAGGCGGGCCAATGTTCACACCTCTTCAGCTGGCCTTGCCCCCCTCGGAAAGTGACCACCTTTGCAGCCCGCTAAAGCCGCCCAGCTGTGCACGAGTGAGTCCCCTTTGGGTGCAGAACCCAGGCCCTGCAGAGGCCACTGCCATGCAGGCAAGCTGTCCAAGCCAAGACCTCTGAACTGGCCCAGCCCCATGGACCACTTCAGCAAGAGGCCTGGCTGCTGCCCGGTGCCACCGTGGAAACCCCAACCTGAGTCCCACTCACACGAACAGGCGCCGAGTGGGGCGAGCCCACAGGTGCCCCACAGACAAGAACAGGACATTCCAAAGCAGCCTGCGGGTGACAGCGAAAGGCTGGACACAAGCCAGACACCCATCGGCAGGAAAGCGGACTCAAACCGGGGACACGCATGCAGCTGTGAACGAGAACCAGGATGGCCGCACGCAGGTTGGGCCGGTCTCCCGGGAGCGTCTTCTCCACGGCCCCTCAGACGGGAGGCCGAGCCAGTCAACAGAGAGGCGTGAGCAGCGCTCGCCTTGGGAGGGTCAGTGACCCCAAGGAGGCCCGGGGCCTCCGCAGAGTGACCTGGACAGCGGTTTGCACGGGATTCACGGACATGAAACTCCAGCGCCCTGCACACCTCAGATCAGCGTGCTTTCCCACGGCGGGTCAGACCTCCCAGGCAAGTTTCACACTGACGCGCACCCTCGAATGCCTTCGGTGTGCCAAGTCCAACGGTGTCTCCGACAAGGCTCCAGCCCATCGGCTTCCAGTCCAGTGGGGAAAACGCACTCAGTGACAGCACCAGGGTGCCCACGGCCCACGGGACAGGTACTGAAGAGTGGTCCCAGGCCATCAGCATTACTTGTCATTTGGGGAAGATGGGAAAGGAACTGATTACATGTAGCTTTGGAGGCAGCCAGACCTGGGTCCAAATCCTACTTCTCCCCGTGCGACCTGGACAAGACGTCTGCCCTGCTTCTGCATCCCCAAGAGGGGTCCCAGCAGCTGCACCCCAAGAGTCCCCACCTAAAGCAGCAGCGGGGAGAATGCATGCGGCCCTCGCCCTGGCCGTTGTTATTGCTGCTGCGAGGACGGCCGCCTAGAGCCCGTGCCAGGCACCGGGGTTCACAGACACGCCATGGGCCCTGCCCCCCACAGCTTCCAACCCCAGCAGGAAGAGGGCGGGCTGCGTTCCTCTCACAGGGCAGGGCCGGAGCCGGCAAGGACAGAGCCCCCAGCCAGGGAGGAGCCCAGGACGGAATGCAGAACAGCCTAAGTATCAGCAAAGTGGAACAGATAAGAGGGGGGGGGGCAGTCAGAGGGCCATGCGGAGGCGGAAACTGAGCTGGGCCGTGGATGGCAGACAGGCTTTTCTCGAAGGCACAGAGGTCGGAAGTTGCCGCAGGGAAGGAAGAGTGGCCAGTCGAGTGTGGCTCAAGAGGCCAGGGACAGAGGGCCTGGGTCTTGCTGCCAGTGGGAGTTCCAGAGGGCGGCAGAAATGCGGAATAACGGGCCAGCCAGCAGCAGGGTTTCGGCAGGGCCGGGATGGGGGGTGGCTCCGTTTCTCCAGCGCTGGGACTGAGGTCACGCTGACCAAGAAACAGCCAAACCTTCACACTGGGTCCCCCTGGGGGACCCGAGCACGTTTTTTACTAGGTGGTGGTCAGGGGCCTAAGGGAGGCTGACTGGGCCGGGCCTTGAAGGGGTGACCAGAGCCTAGACTTTCCAGCACTGGGCAAGTGGTGAGGCCCCATTTCTTAGGGCTCTTGTTTCTAGAGTTGTATTTATTTTAACTTGTTTTAAATCACATATTCACAATTCGGAACTCAAAAGGCGAGAAGGGTCTGCTGTGAACAGTGTCCCAGCACCGCCCCCTCCCGAGGCACCGGCAGCCCTTCCTGCGAATCCCCAGAGACCCGAGTGGGAGCCCAGGCAAAGGCCCTGACCACCGCCCAGGCACAGGTGCCCCGGCCACCACCCTGGGCCTGCGCCTCCCAGATGTCTCCGCTGGCGGTCGTTCCGCATCCTGCATGGACAGCCGTGTCACATTCCGTGGCTCAGCCGGACCACAGTTTGCTCCTGGCCCCCTGCTCATGGACATTAGGTTGCTCCCAATCTTCTGTTATCACAAACTAGACAGCCATGACAAACCTGGCAAAGGAGTCGCCCTGCACACGTGTGACACACCTGCGGGATGGATTCAGCGCAGTGACCTGCTGGGTGCAAGCGTGCAAGCACACACCTGCCATTCTGAAAATGCTGCCAGTGGGCATGGCACCCTCACACCGCTTGCCCACGAGCCAGGCCCAGTCGTTGGGAGAAACACTGACCACGGGTTGTTTTAAGGATGCCCGGATAAAGAAACAGTAGAAAGAAGCCCTCTTTTCATCCAGTGCCGGGTCAGGAGATGGTTCTGGACTGGATCAGCCCCAGCTCGCCCGGTGCCCTGGTCCATGAACTTGCACTTCCTCACCGTTAAGTGAAGGGCCAGACCCACTCGGCTCCTCGGCCCCTCCAGCACAGATGGGCTCTGACGCCCTGGCCCCGGGGCAGGCAGATACAATACCCAGACGTAACCGATCTCCCCGGGTGAGGCTGTCAGTGCCCAGGGGAGGCGCAGGTAGGCCATGGGGTGAGCACTAAGGCAGGGGGAAGATGGGTGGGGGGGAGTCTGAGGGAGTCAAGTGTTCCCAGTCCGGCCATCCTACATGAGGGACAAGCATCTCTCGCCATGTCCCCTGCGCAAGCAGAAGGACGCCACCGCCCAGCACACACACGCACACTCCCTGACAGTCAGCGTCCACCGCAGACCCGCTGGGCCGCACGTGCGCCCACGAGCGATGACCTCCCACACCTCGCTCTGCAAGGGAGCAGCTGGTGAGGGGCAGGGCGAGTGTGCAGATACCCAGGTGACCTCCCCGTGAGTGAGGACAGCTGGATAAACACAGCAATCAGGGCAGGGTTCCCTCCCATGGCCACCAACTCCTGCCCGCTGTGGGCGACAGCAATGGCCGTGCGCCCGACTGGGTGGGAGACAGCTCCCGGCAAACCGAAGACGGCGCGCGAGGGAACAGCGTCAGCCGGCCTTACACTCCCGGTCCGTGCGGAGGGCCAGGGACCCTGTAAACCAGGTCGTGCTCACACGCTGAGATTACTGCTCTTCACGTCGCCGTGACTGATACACGACGCAGCAGCCGCTCTTTGTAAACCAAGTACGTACTGCTCTGGCAAATACAGATTTTCACACAACCTATCTGTTTAAAACCCACGGGCCCCTCTTCACAGAGGCGAGGCCAAACGCCCCGACAGGACTCACTCTGTCTCTGCTGCTCAACGCACCGGCCTGCGTCCCCTGCCTCTGTGCACGCTCGAAGTGGTCCCGCCACCTGGAAAGCCCTTCCCCCTTCCCCACCTGCCACCTCCCCGGTCCACGTCCACGGGAGCCAGCTCCGTGGCCCTTCCCCCAGGGAGCCTGGCTCCTCGGCCCACCAGCAGGCAGAGCACGCTGCGGGTTCGCGGGCACCCCCGGCTTCGACCCAATTCTCTGGCGTCGCACTCCCCAGCCTGAGCAGCCAGTCCGCCCGCCAGAGTAAGGGCACGGGATTCGACGTCGGAAACCCGGATGCTTCCTTCCAAAGGACCTGGGACAAACCCGCCCTTCCGGGCCTCGGTCTCCTCAGCTACAGAGAAGCGGGCGCAGTACTGCCGAGGTCCCGGGGCCACTAAAGGAAACGATGAACATGAAGTGTGCGTGGCAGACTGCCCCACACCAAGCGCAGAGAGGGCAGTACTGTTTGTATTAATTAGTATGCCAATACATTTTTAAAGATTTTGTTTATTTATTTATAGAGAGAGGGGCAGGGAGAGAGAAACATTAATCAGTTGCCTTCTGTATGTCCCCAGCAGAGGAACGGGCCAGCAGCCCAGGCTCATGCCCTGACTGGGAACCGAACCGGTGACCCTCTGCTTTCAGGACGACGCTCAACCCACTGACCACGCCAGTCAGGGCAGTGTGTCGATATTAATCAATATCACTATCCCCCCAAATATCCCCTTAACATCACCTACCACTGTGCTGCGCGGGCACCCGGAAACACTGCCGATGGAACCCCAGACTCTGTGTTCCCTCTACAAGGAATAAAAGTCTCGGGCGCTGGAGGCGGAGCCCAGGAGGCCCTGCCGGCAGCTACGGCGGCAGCCTTGGGGTTGGTTATTTTTCCCTCAAAGCTTCTCTGTAAATAACGACCCAGAGGGCCTTGGGGAACAGCACAGACCAGCGAGGTGAGGGTTCTCCACCACCTGCCAGCAGGACGGGCCCCCTGGGGGCCGGTTGTCCACAGGGGCTACAGAGGGCAAACACGAAGGCTCCAGTCTGCACGCCTGTCTCCTGGATGGGGTGGGGGCCATCTGATGTGAAACCCCTTCCAGAGCTCTCACTCCACCTCTTTACTGGGTGGGGGTGGGGAACGGCACCCTGGGACCACCTGTGGCCCACGGCACAGGGACCACAGACTAGGGCTCCCGGCAGGAGACCAGGTGGAGCCTTCAGGCGGGTCCCCAAACAGACTTCAGGTCATAAAGGAGGCCACATGCTCACACGCACACACACCCCTTCTCCGTCCGTCTTCATGCTACCGTGAAGACCTGCTCCCCCTGCAAACCAGGCCCCGCCCCTTCAGGGGGGGTCTCTAAGTCAGGACCTCACCGGGGCCTTGGAGCACCCAGAAGGTAGGCAGGGAGAGTACAAGCAGCCCCATTAGAGGGCATGTGACGCACCCAAGGTCATCACCAGGGTTCTCTGACTCTGCATTCAGTGCTCTGCCCACCCTTCGGGCCACAGTGCCATTCGGCAAACAAGCTGGGACCTTCTCGTTCCTGCAGAGAATCTGAGATACGCAGGCGGCAGGTGCTATTCTAGAACTTCTCTCTCTTCTCCATCTGCGGCCAACTCCCCACTTCCCTGGGGGAAGGCTGACAACCTGGAGCTCTGGGAACAATGAGGCCACGTGGGGTCACGCCTGGACAGAGAACACACCCAGACTTCAACGGCGACCATTTCTAGGTTACAAACTGGGGGTGATTTCTATTCTTATCCCCCAACTTTTTCTGTGTTCCAAGTTTACTAAAATCAACATGCACCATTTTCAAAACCAGAGAAGCCTGTTGTTTGGCAAAGGCTGAAACTCGGAGCCCAGCATGCGGACTGTCCGCTAAACGTTCAGTCAGTTGAAGTGACTGTTCGAAACGTGGCGGAGCTGCAAGTGGCGAGGTCGGGCACAAAGGTTTTCTGGGTGGGATCTTCCCTCTGGTTTCCGCCCCGGAACAGGAGGAAAAGGGGGGGCTGCGGGGCTTCCTGCGTTGGAGCCAGGGCAGAGACCTCCCAGACCACGGGGCTGGGCCTCCCCTAGGGCCGACCAGAGGCTGTAGGACATGCCCTGTGGGCGCCTGATATGAACTCAGTTCTGATGAACAGTCCTGTGCGGATCAGTCTTACCACCCGTCACTTCCCAAGGACACTTCCACCTTTATCTAGAGTGGCAATGACATTAACCCATCCGACCATGTCGCTCACTGAGTCGAAAACTGTTTCAGCGCCTACTCTGTGCAAGACTCTGTGCCAGATGCCAAGCCCTCGCTGAGCAAAGGCTGGAGGAACCGCTGCCCGGAGGCCCCGGGTCACCCCTCCGCGCTTGGCCCGAGTGCAGGGTTTCAGCCACGCTCCAACAGCAGCCGGAACAGGGACAAACGCTGCCTGGGTGCGGCACCTGCCTCACAGCAGCACCCCAACCACTCTGCCCGGGGTCGCTCCCCGGGCCTCAGGCAGAGCCGGGCCAGAACGGTACTGCACCCCTCTCGGTACTGCACCCCACTCGGTACTGCACCCCATTCGGTACTGCACCCCACTCAACGGAGGCAGAAATGACGGCGGGGAGGGGAGTGTGAGAAAACCTGGACTTGGCAACCACCCAATTCTCCTCTCCACGGCCCCCGCCCACGTCCCTCCTCTTCCCTCCAGTGTCTTCTGAGGCGAGACCGTTGCACTCAGCTCACATTTGCTGAGTGCCCACGCGGTGCTGAGCCCATGTCACACGCTTTTGTCGGTAAGAACTCGGGCCTTTGCACATGCTGCGCATCCTGCCTGGAACCTGCCTTCTTCCCCTCACACATGGTGACGGCCGAAATGTCACCTTCTCAGAAGTGCCTGCCCAGGTGCGACTGTCCGGAGAGCACCTGTGACAACTGTGACTGCTCCAGTGCTGGCGCTTTCCCAGCTGCACTCAGCTCCGCGAGGGCAGCCCCTGCACACTGGCTGGCACACAGTGGTTTTTCTCTTCTTAAAAATCATTTATTTTTTTAGACAGGGGGAAAGGGAGGAGAAAGAGGGGGAGAGAAACTTCAATTGGCTGCCTCCCCCAGACACCCCCAAATGGGGACCTGGACTACACCCCAGGTGTGTGCCCAACTGGGACTCGAACCGGTGACCCTTCAGTTCACAGGCCAGCACTGAGTCCACTGGCCCACACCTGCCAGGGCCACAGAGTTTCTGGAACAAATTCAATGAAGGCCAGTGTTTGCTGAGCACGTACTACATGCCAGAGGCTGCACTGGACTCCATGCAGACACTGGGTGTCGGCAGGCACATGACGGCGACGCCCCGTCACTCCCATCCTTCAGGAAGCGGAAACTTGTCATTTCCCCGTTTTTAGAGAATGGGAATTAGAACGTGGTCAGCAACCTGCCCCAGGCCACCGAGATGAAAAGAGGGCGAGGCTCCGAACGGCACCTCCCAATTCTCTCTCCGTCACAGGACCACTCAGCTGTGTGCCCCTCTCTCACCGACGCCCAGGGGTTCCTTTCTCCAGCTCCAGCTCGGGGGCTGGTTCATGGCTGGCCCCAGAGGCCACTTCCATTTATTTATTTATAATTTTTAAAAATTTACCGATTGGAAAAAGAGAGAGAGGGGAAAGAGAGAAACATCGATCTGTGGTTCCACTCACTGACGCACTCACTGGCTGACTCTTGTATGTGCCCTGACCCGCAATCGAACCCACAATCTTGGGGTATCGGGGCGACGCTCTAATCAACTGAGCTAACCAGCAGCGGTGACCCAGGGGCCACTTTTAGAGCAGACACCATCGCAACAGTGAACTCCAAAGGCCTGTCCTGGGCCACGTGGGGTGGTCAAAACCAGAAGCTGCTGGAGAAGAGAAGGGAAAGGCAGCGAGGACCAAAGAGAATGCCAGTAACCTGAGCGACAGCAAAGGAGGGAGTGGCCGGGTCTTCCTGGGGCTCCCTTGGGGAGTGAAGGGAGGAGGAGGCAGATGATCACGCTGTCCTGTGACACACTGCTGAGGACGTCACTTCCTCTGCGGAAACCGCAGGGCCCCCCGAGGACCCCCGAGTTGGTTCAAACTCCGCCGCAGGGCCTTCAGGGTCTTCAGCCCGGGCGGTGTGTCAGGCCTCCTTGCCTCTGTCCCGGGGCGCCTCTGGCTCGAACACCCCTTCCTCCAGGAGCCAAACGCTCCTCGTCCTCCAAAGCACAGGGCATTCTGTTTCTAGGAAGACTTCTGGGACACCCCAGGCCTAGTGGGGGAAGGGCTCTGAGGTCAGACCCTCTGCCTCACGGCTCAGCTCCAAAGACCAGCCCCACTGTGACCTCCTGGGCTGCCTCCTCTGCACCGAGTGACAGTGACTGCTCCCACCTCACCAGCTGGGGGGCGGAGAAGATGAACTGGCCACTATTTCTCGACAGTGCTCTGAACTGCGCCTGGCACACAGTGAGTGCCGGATGAACAAGCTGTTGTCCCCATTGTCCTCCAGCCCCTCCAGGGCCCTCTGTTTCTGCCGCCAGCGGCGCCCTGCCTCGCACTTATTTGTGGCCCTCCGGACCCCTCAGCCAACCACAGCCTTTCGGAAGGCACAACCCAGGCCTCAGGCCTCCCACAGTGCCAGGCGCGTAGTAGGTCTTCCGTGAGTACTCAACGCCTGTGAAGGTCCTATAGCAGACCCCACACAGAGCTCTCCCGGGGCCCAGCGGCTGGCCTTCCACGCCTCACACCAAACCCTGTCTGAAGGCCCCGCAGAGCCCGAAGGCTTTCACTGCTACCGGTTTCCAAACAATAACGGCTGCGCTCTGCCTTACCAAGGCGTTTCCACTCCAGGGAATTTATGGGGAGAGAGGAGCGGGGGGGGGGGACGGGACTGGAAATAGAACTGAACCCCTCTCGGGGAGAGAGCTGGGAGGGCCCACCCGAAAGCAGGAGCAAGACCTCCAAGGCGGAGGGGAGAAAGCGGCCTCCGGACAAAAGCCGGAGCTCCGGAGAACTCGGCCAGCGCGAGAGAACTAGGACAAGCAGATCATTTGCGCCCTTCTGTCTTGAAACTCTTCTTCCTGCCCACCTGGAGAGCTTTAAAAGGGGCTCCTTGTTCGACCCACCACCACGTGGGAACGACCTACAATACAGCCAGAACCCCAGGTTGCCTGTGGTTCTCAGCGGGGAATTCACAGTGTCTTCTCCACCCACACTGTATATCGGGGCCTCGAGTCTGGACTGGGGCCACCACCCGTGTCCATGTCCCCACCAGACTGGGAGCCTCCAGTGGCTGAGCCCCAGGTCTCCCTGACCTTCGCCCCTGGGCCCCTAGCATGGCACCTGGTATGTAGCAGGCGTTCAGTAAGTTACGAGGCAGCAAGGTCTGGCGGCGAGAGAAAGGTCCTGATTCGAGGATGACTCCATCCAGGCCTGCCATGTACCACGAGAACACGCAAGTCAAGCAACCCCGAAGACTGTTTCCTCACTCGCCCAACAGGGTAACCAGCCTTGTACTCTCCCAGCTGCTGAGAGGACGGGCTGGGGACACACGTGGAGAAAGCATGTGTTTTCGTGCTTTCTGCTTTCTCAGACGAAAGCTGGTTTCAGGCTTCAGCTCGGCTGTCCCCTAGTGTCACGTCCTTTCTGCCTGCCACACTGCCCCTCTCTCAGCAGCGAAACCACTCTGTCCACACTTTACTGTTGTATATTTTTCACACCTTTGTGATTATCTGTTTCTAAGTGTGATTCCACCACTGACGTCAGGGACTATGCACAGGGGGCACCGTGCATTTGTGCCCAAGGCCTGACACAATGGGCACTCAAGCCTGGCTGCTGGCGCCCTCTCACCCCCACAACCCCAGTTCTGATACACACGGCACTCTTTGACAAGACGTCCTGAAGTGCAGAGCTGTGGGGGCCCACCAAGCATGCAGACACCAGAGCTGGGAAGGGATGCTGCAAACAAACCTGTGAAGGAAGCCTCACCTGAGGGCCCTGCCTCCTCTGGAGGTGCAGGTGAGTCTGTTTGCCTGGCTGACTCCGCAGCGAAAGGGCCTCCGGGGCACAGATTGCTGTTTCTTGCCTTACATAAAGCACCAGGCAATCAGATAAATAATACATGCCTTCAGCTCACACACAGGTATCAGGCGTGCAAACACTTGCTTTGCCACACAGTGCCCAAGGTGTGTGTGTGTGTGTATCTGGCTTTGGACAGCCCATGGGAGACATGAATTGGGAACAGATACCCATGTTCACCCTCAACCCCAAAGCCTTGCCATGGCCGGAATCTACTAGCTCTAGACCCAGCAGTGCACCCAGGGAGAAAATGTACAACCCATGGAATGGATACACACACCCCACCTCAGTCTCTACGGCCTCTTTCGAGGCAAATATCCTCGGAGTCCCAGGTTCCCATCGGTGCCCCTCCAAGTAGCCGACCTGTATGCAAGGCATTTACACCCTCCCTGCGAGCATCCCGAAAAGCCTCGCCAGGCCAACCCTCCCAAAATCACAGCCGCCCGAACAAGGCAAGTGTGCCCCCCCACCCCCTCCCCGCGACTCGGCGGTGCCAGGCGCCAGCACACCCACCGGCACACACAATCCCACTTGCAAAGAGGCTGTCCATCCGCCTGCCGTCTCCCCCAGCCACCTCCACCGGCAGGTCCAATTACACTCCAGACGCCGGCGCCGCCACGTTGGCGAGGAGGGGGCCAGGGCACACCCACGGGCGGCCCCGCGACCCGGCAAGGATAGGGGACGCAGGTCGGGACGGGCAGGGCGGCGGACATACCCTCCCTCCTCAGCCAGGCCGGGCCCCTTCGTCTCTTCTCCGCCTGGGATCCGTGGTTCACGCGACCCGCGGGGCGACCCCTGCACCCGGCCTCTCCAAAACGGGGCAGCCCCCCGCCCCCAGGAGCCTATAGTGGTCCCCCTCAGGGCTTCTGACCCGAGGCTGACCGGGCGGGTACCTCAGGAGCCCATGGCGGCGGTGGCGTGTGCGAGCGACGCGCGACAGCTGGACTGTGCGGGTGGGGCGGACAGCACCGCAGCCGGGGTCTAGTCGCCGCCGGACGCGCGTCCGGGACTCAGCGCTGCTCGGCCGCGGCGCGCCTGCGCACTGAGCGTGCCTCCAGGGAGGGTGGGGCGGCGAGCGCGGGGCTGAGATCACCCGCGCGGCCTTAAAGGGGCCGCGCCCGGAACTTCCAGCTCGCTGCCGATTGGCGGGGTCGACCCAGGTTCTCCAGGCGCTAGCCAACAAACCAGCCAAGAGTCGCCTTCCCCGCCTCAATCTGACCTCCTAACCCTGCCCACCACAGAGCTTCTGGGGCGGGGGTGGGGGCAGGAACAGACAGGGTTTGGGGCTCCGAGCTCGGTCCCAGATATTCTGTCTAGTGCTTCACTTGGGCCTGTTATGGAGGTAAAACAATGTGCTATAATGGCTGTTTGTCGAGTTTAGAGTGCGTGGAGAACTGTGTAATGCATGCCGCCGCAGTGCTGCGTGCAGTCCTGCCGGATGAAACTGCAAAGCAGAGAAAGAGGCTTTTTCCCCCCACGCTACGCATCGGCATTTTTTTCTTGCCGCACCTTGCTCTGGGAGGCCTAACTAGCAAAGTTTTTCAGATGGCATTAAGCCTCCTTAGCCCACTGCTGTTTCTCACATTGATGTTGCTCAAGACCCCCAAATGTATTCCTTTCCCCAGCACAGACTCCTCCCCTGAACTCAACACCTAATTGAGGTCCAATGGGCTTCTCGAAGTCAACATGCCCACAGCAGGGCCCCTCTTTCCCCCCAAACCCAGGATAGACCTGCTCCCTCACAGCCTCCCTTTACCAGTGATTGGCGTCTCCGTCCTTCCTGCGCCCCCGCCAGAAACTCCTGGAGTTATTTTTAAATCCTTCCTCCACACAGAGGCAGGAAATCCTATTGGCTCTACCTGCAAAACATGTCCAGCCTCTGACATGTCCAGCCTCTTCCACCCCACCGCCACTCCTACCACCCTTGCCCAGTTTCTGCCCAGGATGACTGCAGTATTCTTGCTATGGACTGAATGTTTGTGTCCCTGAAAAATTCGAATGCTGCTATCCTAACCTGCAAGATGATGGTATTAGGAGGTGGGGCCTGTGGGAGGTGATTGGGTCATAAGGGTGGAGAATTCATGAACGGGATCAGTCTTTACAACAAAGACTCCAAAGAACGCTCCAGCCCTCTTCTGCCGTGGAGGTGCCCACGTAAGAAAGTTCAAACCTGTGGAGAACTTTGATGAGTGTGTCTGAGCCAAAACTGATAACAATCGCCAGGAAGCAAGATCTCAGTTGGTTTGTAGAGTGACTGTTTTTGCAGTTTAATTTATGCATTTGAAATTAAGGAAGGACTGGAAGGAAGATTACATGAAGATGAAGGTAGGAGAAAGCAAAGCAGGGATTGGATTCCAGGAGAGTTAAGATTCTGTGCTCTCTTGAAGGTGGTTAGGCTTATTTCAAAGGTGTGTTAACCTAAATGCACCAAAAGGAATGGACAGGGCTTGCTTACGGCAAAGATAAACCATTTACTAAGGAAGTTATGTGCCTGGATTATGACTATCCACCATGGCCTCCCAGTAGGAATTTATAATCAGATCACCCTGGGAAGTTACTTTCCATAGAACCCCTTTTTCATCCACAGGGAATAGAAGTCAGCAGTCTGCAACCCAGAAGAGCAATCTCAAGGGAACCCAGGCATGCTGGCACCCCGGTCTCAGACTTCCACCCCCAGAACTATAAGAAAGAAATGCTCATGTTCCTAAGCCGCCCAGTCTGTGGTATTTTGCGGTAGCAGCCCAAACCGACTGGGGTTATGCAATGCTCTCCTAGCTTGTCTCGCTTTTCCCAGCCTTGCCTCTGCCCTAGTCTATGTCAGTACAGGAGCCGGAGGGATTCTTTCCCCTGAGTCAGAACATGACACTTCTTTGCCCAGAACCTTCAAGTGCCTCCCCACTTCATTCTTAGTAAAAGCCCAAGTCACTACCAGTCTCTGCAGAGTCCTGCCTGATCTGACATTCTGCCCACCCAGGCATGCCTGACCTCACTGTCCCTCTTCTTTCCCTCCACGCCAATGGACCCTCATTGTTCCTCAGGCAAACCAAGCACACCCGGCTCCAGTCCTTCGCACTGGCTGTTCCCTCTGTTGGGATCACTGTTCCCTCAGATATCCAAATGGCCCCTCTCTCACCTTCTTCCGGATCTGCTCAGAGGTTCACCACTACTTCAGGCCTACCCTGACGACCCTAGTAAAACTGCCAGACCCCTCAGAAGCTCGATTTTTTTCCCCCTATCACTTCATTTCTACCATAAACTATAATGTGCCTGTTTTACCATTGGTCTTCAGCTAGTCAAACACGAGGTCTATGAGGACTAAGACTTTTACCCTTTTTGTTTCCAGATGTAAGTCCCGTATTTAGTCCAAGGACTGGTATAGACCATGTGCCCAGAGAGTGTTCGAGGCATGCACAAAGATCCTCTTTAAAGAGTCCTATAGAAAATCCCTTCCCACACCCCAGTGGGAAGTTGCTCTGGGCTAACCCAATACACTAACAAGGTTTATCTTATCATCAGTTGCTTGGTAATCTTTTGTTTACGACTTCCCAGCTCTCCTGCCTTACACACAGGCCCCTGGGGACAAAGTCTTCCGCTCAGCTATCACCATAGTTTACCTGCTTAGAGCAGAAAGCTTACAAAATGGGACAGACTCTGACATCCCCTCCAGAGCGGCCAGGCCAAGCGGCACCCAAATTCAGGTTCTCAGCCCGCTCATTGTCCAGTCCAGACAGCTCTTGGCTCTCAGCTTACAGAGGCCCCAGACTGGTGGGGCAGAGGCAGGTGGTGAGTATTTTTAGGCTTGTGTTGCCAGAGGAGGCACAAAAACAAAAGTCACCTGGCCCAAGTGACAGACACAGCAGGTCGGCAGGTGGCACTGGGCCCCCCTGGATGTCTGCTCCCTGCCTTTCCTAACCCTCTCCCCGAGGCTTTCCAAAACGAAAACAAACATCTACCTGCTTCTGCTAACTCCCCGACCCGGCCATGAAACACGCAGCTGCACACCCCTCCAGGGTCCAAGTGGCTCCTCACCCTGGTCCCCTCTCCCCTCCAAGCCCGGGACCACTGTCCTGGTTCAGATCCCCTTACTTCTGGACAATTATGACAGCTCTGCAGCCCACCTGTCACCTGTACCCCGGTCCGCTGGCTACTGATGCCTTTTTCTACCTCCAGCAGTCAGATGTCATTGGTTCCTTCTTGATCCGCACCTCTCCCATTCTGTTTTGATTCGTTTCTTCCTAATTAAAAAAAAAAAGGAAATAATCTGAAACTCATCAAATAATAGTTAAGTAAATTGTGGTAGATCCTCACAATGGCATATTGTGTAGATATTAAAATAGCCTCTTTACACATTTCAAATAACACGAGGAAATGATTAAGAATAGCATTGAATAAAAAAAGCTGTAATAAATTTGCAATGACAGCCTGGTCTGAAGTCTGTTTAAAAAAAAATAGCTTAGAAGAAAAATTGGAAAGAAATGTAAGGATGTCTTCCCCCTCTGCCCTTGCTTCTTTGTATTTTTCAAAATATGTTTGGAAAAGCATGCAATATTTTCAAAGAAAAAAAGAATAATTTATTTTACAAAATAAGAAAAAAAGAATAGCTCTCTCTAACTACGAGAGCCCTGGCTGGGTAGTTCAGTTGGTTAGAACATCATCCCCAATACGCCGAGGTTGTGGGTTTGATCCTCAGTCAGGGAGCACACAAGAACCAACCAATCTGCCCTGGCTGGTGGGGCTCAGTAGACTGAGCCCTGGCCTGCAACACAGAAGGTTGCAAAGGGTCATGGGCTCACTTCCCAGTCAGGGCACATGCAGGCCAGGTCCCCAGTAGGGGGCGTATGAGAGGCAACCACACATTGATTCCGCCCCCCTCTTCCTCCCTTCCACTCTCCCTAAAAATATATAAATAAAATCTAAAAAAAAAAAATCAACCAATGAGTGCATACATAAGTGGGAAAACTAGTCACATCTCTCTCTCCCCCATCTCTAAAAAAAATCAATAAATTAAAAACATATTTAAAGAAATGATTTCTCATTCCTTACTGTGCATCACAATTCACCTGCATGCACCTATCTTCCCACCAGACTGAGGACCTCTCAAGGGTAGGGACCAAGACGAATTCTCTCAGCATCCAAAATCCACTGCTAGCACCTGGCAGCGGAGCACAGAGGAAAGAGCTGAGGCTTCAGCTGTGCAAGCTGATGAGTGGCTGAGAGCCCAGGGCTCTCCGGATCCATTTACCTGTCGCCTCCGTGTCTCCCTCTGGTTCCCGAGGATGCTGAGGGAGCCCTGGCCAGGTGCCCTGAAGAGGCGGCGTGTGGTGTGGTGGGCAGAGCACAGGCCCCGCTCCATTGCCTCCTAGCAGTATGCTCCCAGGCACTCGGCCATGCCTCTTGGAGTCTTGGTTTCCCCATCAACATGCATAACCATGTTGGCCCAGGACCTTGCACGACGCTGACAGCCATGCTGTATTTGCAGAACACGACCGCTGAGGACCCAACTAACTTCCTACTTGAATCAGACCCTTTTGGTGGCAATGGACAAAAACCCGATCTAAACTGAGTTAAACAAAAGAACATTAGGAACGTGAGGAAGTACCAGGCAGAGAGCTGCATTTGAGGCCTTACACCTGGTCACTGGGACATTGTTTCTCTGTCTCTCAGGGGTGTGTGCGTGACTTAAAACTCAGAAAGTTTCTGGAGTCAGGAGAATGGGTACTCGCACAGAGGGCAAACAAGGACGAGGTGTTAATTATCTCTGCGTTCCCAGAAGCTGATGCACAGGGCTGGCATTAGCGTCTGCTTCTTCGTTACTATTTATTGAGCGTTTACTATGTGCAGGTCATGCACTAACCTCCGCATCACTTCAGCAAGCAGGAGTGACTGCCATTAGGCAGATGAGGAAACGGAGGCACAGAGAGGCATCATTGCTTGGCTAAAAACACACCTGGAGCAGCCTGGCAAACAGGAGGCCTCCGTGGGTGTTTGGTGAATGAACCCAGGACACACATCAGCCCCCACAGGGACTAGGAAAATCAGGCAGCAAGAGAAAATGCTTCTGACCGACCGCTTGCCGTCCCTCCTGGTGGGGTGGTGACCTTCAGGGCACCGGCAGCCATCAGCAAGCAGAGCAAGGCCATTCTGGAGGGTGCATCGGAGGTGCATGTGTGAATCAGGGGTGAAGCTGGTGATGATTGATTTATGGGGTGCTGTGGAAGGGCCTGAGCTGGAGACACGGAGAGAGGGAGTTTCTGCTTTGTCTGTCACACACACGCACCTGCACCTGAAACAGGTGAGAGGAGTTCCCCTTCCAACTTACCAGCCAAAACAAGCAAATAAAAATGGGCCAGAGAGAAGGACATGCTGCCAGTTTCCTTGGAGCCATTAGGAGCGCGTCTCAGATCCCTTAGGGAATCCCGGGCTGCACCGCCTGCCCTGGAGCCCTGCCGTGGGGACAGGGAGGTCCTTGGCTGGTCAGGGGCATGCGGGGGCTGGGGAGACCGTGGCCAGGGTTTTCTCGAAGAGGCTTTTGTCAGAGGGAGGAGGGGAGCGGAGGAGGAAGCAAGAGGCCTGGGTGTCCCAGGCTCAGAGCTCCAGTGATTTGGGATGACTTCAAAGGGGCCCCACCTTAATCACGGGCACTTTGAAGATGCTGGGATGAAAGGCCTTAGGAGGCATAATTACCTGAGTTTTCCCAAGGGCCTGCAGGAGCCCCAGGGACTGTCTTGGGGGATCTGTGGTGAGGTGGAGGTAGGGGAGTAGGGGGCTTCCTTAAAGGGGCAGTGCCCCAGGGCTGGGCCCTCTGCTCTCCTCCCCGTAGCTGCTGGACGGCCTGCCCTCCCATCCCGTCCGCCTCTCAGGCGCGGGCCGCAGCCTCGGTGAGGCCAAGCTCTGGATGTGCAGCTTCCTGCACCTCAACGGGCTCTGGGATGCGGCCTTACAAGGACAGTCGGGAGGACAGAGAGATGCTCTTGGCGCCCCAAGGCTGGGGTGAGAGAAGTGGGGGCCCGGAGCAGGCCAGAGGAAGAGGAGGAGGAGGAGTGGAAGGTGGCTCCGTGTCGCCATGGCAACTTTGAGGCTGCACACCAGACCTCTTCTCCTCACCAGCCCACGTGTTGGCAGGGAAGCAGGGCCCCAGAGAAGTGTGGCTGGAGCGAGCCTTGGGTGTCTGAGGACTGGGCAGTGCCAGGCTGGACCTCAGAGTGTGTTCCTTCCCCCAGACGATTTGATGTGTTTCTGGGGCCGCCCGAGACGCGATGTGTGGGCTCAGTATTCTCAGCTGCTATTTCCATATCTGTTTCCGAACTGGAGTGTGGGTGGGGGAGGGGAAGAGAGCCAGAACGTCGGAGTGGAGGTGCTCCCTTTGCTAAAGCTGTGCCGGAGTGGTCCCTTTGGAGCTGGCCTCGAGGGGCTGCTGGTGGGACATCAATGTGCAGGCAGGAATGGAGAGCGGACACCACCACCTACGAGGGAGCAGCCCAGTGACAGGAGGGACTTGTACCGTTTGCAGGTGATCATAAGCACAGGGCAGGCTAATGAACCGAGTTCAGAAGAAGCTCAGCCCTACCCCCGGGTCCCAGGCCTAGTTCTCCCTGTCTCCCCCGACCCCCTCCTCCAAGCCTCCTGCTGTCCCGTCATTAATGCCCACCCTCGGGGGTCCTTAGGCCTCCAGATACCTGCAGGCCTCTCAGGGCCCCTCTTACCAGCGGCCCAACTTGGGGCACCTCCCTGCTCAGGCCTTCCTCTTCCTGTCACCCTCCTACGCCCAGGGCCACCCTTCTCACTTCCTGCTCTGAGCTTCCCCACAGTCAAGAGGTCATCTGCTGGGAGAATTTAGAACAGTGGTGTCTTGTGTGGGGGGTGGGGGGCAGCAGTACCGCACAGGAAGGGACACAAGACCAGCTGGAGTACCGACTGCCGCCCCTGTCTCCATCAGGCGGCGGCGGTACAGACGCCTGGAAACAGGTGAAAAGCCGTGTGGAGCTGGACGCTGGAGAAGTGTGCATCTCTCTGAATCATACATCAGTTAGGCAGAAAAGGTCCCAGGGCAAAAATGGTCAGCCAGGACCTCTTCTTGCCGCCCTTCCCCTTTCCCCTGCTTTGTGGTTTGAGGCCTGTCAGCACGCCCTCCTTCCTGAGGCCCCGCCCTCCCAGCCCTGCTCCTCCCTGGCTGGCCACCCCTCCAGGGTCTGGAGCCAAGAATGCACCGCTCCCTCTGCAACGACGCCCCCGGGTGCCGCCGCTGGTAACCACAGAGCCCCGGCACTCCCTCCCCTCCCTCAGTTGGCTCAGAACAGAGTGTGTTGTGAACCGGTTCAATTCCGGATGCCCCTGCCGGGGTTGGGGCCCTGGCTCTCCAACCCTTCTCCCCGCCTTTCTCCTTCCTCCAGGCTCGCTGCCCACAGTTGCCATATCATTCTTCAGGTTGACAACCATCATGCCCTCTCCCCCAGTCAGTGGCTCCCACAGGGCAGGTCCCGGAAGATGGAAGCCAGGTGAGTCCACCTCTAGCCCTGGCTGCTGTGAATCTCTCCCTCTCCCTGTGCTCGAAACTGTGATTCTATCAAGATAGTTCGTACCTCCGGCCTTTGCACCTGGCAGTCTTTCCTCGGCTCGAATGACTGCCCCCCACCCCAGCCAAGTCCCCTTTCAAGGTTCAGGTCAAAGATCTTTGAAACCCCTCCCCTGATGACTCCAGACTCTGTCTCTCCCTTCTCTGTGCCCAGTTCCCACCGGATTCTGAATCGGGATGAGCCCTGTGCTAGTCTGCGTCTTGCCCCTGACAAGGCTGTGAGCCCCTGGAAGCCGAGACCACACCCTGTGTGTGAAACAGTAGTTACAAAAGGTGTAGGGATTAAGAATTACTAATGAACAGTCGCAGGGATACAGAGTGCAGCACAGGGAACACGGTCAACAACATTGTAACAGCCCCACACAGGCCAGGCGGCTACCAGACTTACCAGGAGGAGCTTGTGGTAAGTTATATAAATGTCTCATCACTGAGCTGTACACCTGAAACTATACAGTACTGAACATTAACTATAATTGAAAACAAAATTTTCTTAAGTTTTCCTTAATTTTTAGAGAAAGGGGAAGGGAGGGGGAGAGGGAGAGAAACATCTGTTGGTTGCCTCTCATAGGCCCCCAACCAGGGACCTGGTTGCAACCCAGACATGTGCCCTGACTGGGAATCGAACCTGCAATCCTACAGTTCACAGGCTGGTGCTCAATTCACTGAGCCACACACCAGCCAGGGATGGAAAAAAACTTTTTGAAAGAAACATGTAGTTACCACTACTGAGTACTCCATGGGCTGTGCAGCCGGACAGCCTTCCCTGTGCCTCAGTGTTCTCATTTATAAAATGGGCATCTTGACGCCCCTGCCTTGGAGTTTTTATGGGTGGCTTAGGGGCAGGTCTGGGCACAGTGGGCTCTTAATGAACTCATCCTACTGCCCTCTGCAGCGGGAATGACCCCACTGCACAGAGGAGAAAACTGAGACCTAGACAACGCCCAAGGTCACAGGGGCCAAGCTGGCCCTATGGCCTCCAACCCTGTGCTCCCTACTTCTCAGCCCTGCAGCCTGCCCCCCTTGGCCCAGCGCCTGGCACCCCAGGCACCCACAATGTTTGGGCCCAACCAATGTTTGTTGCATGAATAAAAATGACTCAGAGTGGCATGTTTGCCCTTCCAGTCTGGGCAAAACTTCCTGGTGATTGTTTGGCTTATTTACTGAGGGAGAGAAACACTGATGGCTGCTTTCTGCACACGCCCCACCCCACAACCTAGGCATGTGCCCCAACCAGGAATTGAACCTGCGACTCACTCCAATCAACTGAGGCCCATTGGCCAGGGCTAGTGAGTCTAACTTTTTTTATAGTTTCATTTTTGTACATGTAATCTCCAAACACAGAAATTAACCCAAAAAGCGGGTGGGGCTGGGGAGGGGGGTCACACGAACTCACTGAAATCAATAAAGACCACCCAGAGAGAATTTCAAGTTACTTCTGGGCACTATACTCTGACAGCACCTCCTTAGTGAGATACATTCTAAGGAAAAAGAAGTCAGTAGCTTCACACTCGAGTGTTTCATGTCAGATGTCCAACTAGAGAGGTCTTGGGGGGCCGGGGGGCCCAGCGGCCTGGAGTGGTTTGGGACCGGACTCCTATCGTCACCGCCCCACCCCTGGAAGGTCTTCCTGAACTCACAGCCTTCACCTCAGGGGCCCTAAGGCACTTCCTGGCTTAACACGCCTGTCCCTGAAGGCTGTGGACGAGGACCTGCTTTGCCTACACCTCACCTGGAGGGTGGACAGGAGACCCTTCATGAGGCTGAGCCTGGCTGTGGGGTCACGGGGTCTTCAAATGCCAGCACTGGAAAGGACCTTAAGTGTAGGGGTCTCGAGTTATGCCCAGGGCTTCAGAATGCCCACCGCAACTGCACAGAGCCCACCAGGTGGAGGGCTGCCCCAGGGTCAAGCCTTGGATGAAGGAGCCAACCAAGATCACCTGCCAACGTCACCTGTGGAAAGGGCACCATTGAAACCCAGCTCCAGTGCCCTCGCTTGTAGGGATCCTTGGTCAATGAGGGGGTTCACATCCTGGTTCTGCCATCAGAGCTGTGTGACCCTGACCCGGTTAGTTCACCACTATTTCCCCTGAAGGCAGAGAGACGAGCAGACCTAACAAGAATTCTTGTGTGGACAAGAGAACGTTGTGAGGAGCCCCTTGAACCTTCCTGTTCTGCGTGGTCCTGGGCCTTGGGCGGCCCCTGGAGTTTGCTGGGGTGCAGACTCTCACGCCCCAGCCCAGCCCAGCCCTCCTGGGTCAGAACCTGACCCAGGCGGTTTTGCCTGCAGTTTCTGAAGCACAGGTTTAACCCCCAGCCCCGCTCTCCCCCCGCCGGCCAGGGAGACGCCCCAGAGCGAAGAGGTGACCGAGGGCTGCAAGGTCACTTTATGCTTCTCTACTTTATTACTTCAAATTAACAACCACGATAAAGCTCAAAAAAGTCCAATATTTACACAGGAAAAAAGTACAAAATTCCCCCCAAAGTTCTTCAGTATTTTTTTTTCAGTTTTTTAAATTACAAAGTTATAAAAAGCTTTGCTCTTTAATTAAAAAAAAAAGAAAAAGAAAAAAGGGGAAACGGAGGTAAATAAATTAGGAAACACACACACGGGGAAAACAAACGCAAACGGGAAGGGGTGTTAACTGGGAGGGCCCGGGCCCAGCCTCTCCCCAGGCCGCTCCTGGAGAGGCGGGTGCAGGAGAGGCGCCCCGGGGAGGGTCAGAGCCAGGGAATCAATTCATTTGTAACCCAGGAGCCAGATGCTTTCTGGAAGGAGCCTCCAGGAGAGGGGGACAGGGCTGCCACAGGGGGATGACAGGCTGAGGGGCTGGTGGTGGCGAGGGCACTCCGGTGCCCTTCCTGGGGGACACAGAGGTTGCTACGCACCCGTGTCCTTGTTTGGGGGACGAGAACGGAAACCCGGCCTGGCAGGCGGGGCGGGCCCCTGCTGGCCTGGGAGATACAGGTCACATCGTACACACACGCACGTAAGGGGTCTTGGCCCCCACCGCCTTGCCACCCACTGCTCAAGTTCCTGTGGACAGGCAAAGAAAGACCCAAACACTCAGGGGGACACTGGGAAAAACCCACACAGAAAGCCCCCACCACCTCAGGGGGCAGGGGCTGTGCTCGTCTCCTGTGGCTCTGAAGCCCGAGAAGGCCCCGTCGGGACCTGCGCCCTGCGCCCGACCGACCAAAGGTCACACCGCTCCAGGCTCCTGCCGGCTGGGAAGGGCCTCAAGGCCGAGCTGTGCCCCGCCCGGCCCGGCCGTCAGCATCGCTCCCCAGCTGGCCAGCTGGGGCAGGCCCCCTCGGTGTCTGGCTCGGTCGCCCGGCGTCTGGGGAGCCTTTGGAGGCCTGAAGGCAGCGGGTAATGGGAAGGGAAGAGAATCCTCGGTGCTGAGGGCATCTTGTCTTCTTGCCATTGGCAAAAAAAAGGAAAAAGGAAAAAAGAAAAGAAACAAAATCCATCGTCGCTCTTGTGCTGGGTTTTTTCTTCTTCTATGTTCTTTTGAGTGGTTTTTCCCCCCATCTTTTGGTTGTTTTTTTAAAAGAAAATACAGTGAAGACACTAAAAAGGAGAGAAAGAAGACAGGTTGGAGGTATGTCTGCTTCCGCCCGCCCGCCTGCCAGACCCCCTTCAGCTCCTGTCTTCTCCCTGAGCCTTTGGGCTTGGTCCTCCCTAGGGCACACAGTAGGTGCTGCATTTTCACAGCAAGGACAGTCTCCCTCCCTCCTCTGCCCTCCTGGTGAGCAGCCACCCTGCCACGCGTCTGCCACACACAGGCGTCCCGCTCCGTCTGTGCCATGAGTTCTCCAGGTGCGAGGCCAAGCCTGTCACATCACAGCCCCAGGGAGCTCAGACCTCCCCCGGCACCCCCCCAGAGAAACCCCCGCCACCTCCCCTTCCCCAAGCCAGACCCAGAGTGAGAGCTGCTACCCCCCACCTTGAGACCACACGCAGCCATGGACGTCCTCAGAGGCTCAGGCTGGCCAGAAGGCCTCTCCTGGGTGTGTGGAGGCCACAGGCCCTCCTTGAGGGCAAACTCCTAAGTACGTGACCCCGTTCTCAGCGCTCTTTATGACTAAGGGTTTGACAGCACAGAGGCTGAGACGAGTCTAATGCCCCAGTGAGGTCAGGGTACCGGCCTTCAGCCTCAGTCTCTGCTGGGAACCAACTCCCCAGGACACGGGAAGGCAAAGTGGGGGTGGGGGGCTGGCCCGAGGACAGGGAAAGTGGTTTCGGGCAAAAGCTCAGGCCTGCTCAGAGGCAGCCTCTGAGGTTTCAAACCCCCTTGAAGGCCCTCGGTTGCAGGGTCTCTGATGCCCTCAGCGACCCTCCAGGCCCCTCCACACACACCGGTCTCCCCCCGGGGCCGCAGGTGTTTACAGAGCCAGGGGCCACGCCTGCAGCAGCGTCCACTCACCTAAGCGAACACTGGTCCGAGGGCGGCTCCTCCTCACTTCCCAAGATGGTCAAATGGCACGCTTGTCTGCAAGGGGGGGCGAGGAGGCGGGGCGGGGCTCAGCTGCTGGCACTGGCCTCGGGGCAAGTGTCTCCCCACCGTGGAACCCCAACTCCCCCACCAGGGCCCTGGAGCCAAGGGAAGAGGTGTGTGGTCTTCCCGACCCTAGGACCCGGCTGCTTTGTACAAGAGAGCATCGCTCAGAGGGGCAGAGCAGCTGCTCGGGCCCCTCAGGATAGGAGAGTGGCCCAGCCACTGCGCGGCCGGCTCCTGGCCCGGCCTGTCCTGCTGAGGCTTCTCCACTGCCTGCAGGAGGCCGGAGCAGGTCTCCTGCCCACACCTGCCAGGACACCTTCCTTGTCAACCAAGACTTCCCCTTCGAAGCTTTCCTAATCCAAGACTGTGTGAGAGGGGCCACTGACAGGCTCCGCCCAGCCCTGTGTCCTCTGCCAGCCAGGACTTGAAGAGGCTTCCTAAGGGCAGGGGCTCTGAGTCTGCCCCCTATGAGCTCCCTGCTGCCCGCCTGGGAGGGGTTCCAGGCAGCGGCCGCTGGACCCCAGGGCTCCCACATGCCGGGACAAGTTACTCCTGACTTTGCTCCGTGGGGCTAATCTGACCTGGTTGGATTAAGTAAGCCCAAGTCCCCACTCAACAAAAGGCTCTTGCTCCAGGGTGGACACCAGAACCACCGGGCCTGACTCCACGCCTCAGCTGTGAGGCACAGGAGGGCGGGGCGAGGGCGGCTCACCTGTGATGCTGAAATCCGGGAGACCTCTTGCCGCCCGGTGAGGTCGGAGGACGAGACGTTGGCAGGGGCGCCCCTGTGCAGCCTCATGCTCACCTTCCTCTCTCTGTCCACCCGGGAGATCGCTCTGGGAGACGTATTGCCTGGAGGGCGAGGCAGGGCCAGATCACCCTCTGCATCCAGGCCCCCCCCCCCTCAGGCCCCGCCCACTGCCCGAGGTCCCTGCTCACCAGCTTGCTGGATGCGGGAGGCCGGGGTAGAAGCCACAGGCTCGGCAGCACTGCGGAGCCGGTTGGTGGGGGCTCCTGAGGGGGGGCCTGGGGGCAGGGCCCGGGGCGCGGACCCCCGGAGCTGCCCCATCCGCTCCTCCCGCTCGTGCTCTCGCCGCTCCCGGTCCACGTCCTCGGGGTTGCGCGCTGCACCCTGTGGGGAGGCGGGGGAGGCCCAGTCAGCCTGGCAAGGCCAGAGTGCCTTGGGGCCCGGCACCCCCTCAGGGCGGCACAGGGGTGGGGGGGGGCCAGGTGGGCACACCGGGGAAGAGGCACCGCAGAAACCCTCCGGTCCAACCTCCTTCCCACAGAGCAGGCAGCCCGAGAGGCCTAGGAAGGACCCACGGTCACACAGCAGAGAGAGAACCACAAACTGCCCAGAGGAAGGAGAGAGCTGGATGTGGGAGGCGGAGGGAGGTCACTCTGTCCTGATCTTGTGTGGCCAGCCAGGGCTTGGGGGGGGGGCTGACGCCCTCAGGATGGCCAAGGGCCCTCCCTGGCTGGCCCGGCCCCCCTCTGTGCACAGACAGGCCTCGGTCCCTCCAGGGTGCCCAGTAGAGCAGGGCAGGTGTTTGGAGGCCCAAGGGGAGTTACCAGGCCAGCTTAGGCTGGGCCAGGGATTAAACCAGCCTCCCAGTGAGGGGATTTTTTCAAAAGGCTGTCTGTCCCTGTCCCTGGCAGGCACTGTGGGGGCAGCACCACACAGAAGCTGCCCGTCGTGGGACGGGCGCTCCGGGGAGCTGGAGAAGGACTGGGCCGGAAGCCCCTCAGAGGAAAACAACACCAAGCAGATGGCTGGGGCACAAAGGGGTACGTTAGCCCCCAAGGCCTGCCATCCCGCCTCTGCCACCCCCAGTGCAGCAGGAAAGAGGCGAGACCCAGAGAAGGGAGCACAGCGTGGGAACAGCGCCTGGCCAGGTTACCTAGCTGGTCCTGGGGTCGTCCACGGGGAAGGGCGGGGGGCTGGTGCGAGGGGGGCCGCATCTGTGGAGAAGAGAGCTGCGGACTGAGCTGGGGCCTGCTCACGGGCCATCGGGTGTGGCTCCTGCCACCCCGTGTGTCCCCAGGGAGTTGGCCGGAGAGGCCCGGCTGTCCTGGGAAGGGGGGGTGGCCCCTGCCTGGAAGCAACTCTGAGGGGTAGCGGCTGGGTCAGAACAATGGAGTCCTACTGGAGGAACCGAGGTCCAGAGAGGCCTCATGACCTCCCTGGGGCCACACAGCTTAGGACATAGCTTGAATGTGAATTCAGGCCTTTGCCGCCCAGTCCTGCTCTGCTCGCTGCAACCCCTGAGCACTTAGCAGAACATTCTAGAAACGAACACCCCCAGTCCTCCCACTCACAAGCCTGTCCAGGCAGGCCCAGAACCACCAAGGCTCCACCTCTGGACCTCCAGGCTTCTCCCTGCGCCCCCCAGCCACTCAGTTCCAGACTGGCAGGGAGAGTGACTCGGCCAGAACCACAGCAAAACCTGGGCGGTAAGAGCTGTAGCACCCACTTGTGAATCCTCCTGCTGGCGGGCAAGAACTCACTTCCTGGGTGGGGACGTGACGCGTTTCACTCGGAGAGCACAGCCCCTGCCCTTCGTGACCCCTCGGACTCAGGCCAAGGCCGGACCCAGGACAGAAGGCGAGCTCCTTTCCACGTTTCCAATCAACCCAAGTGACGCCTCAAGGAACACACAGCAGGCAGGTCTCGTGGCTTTTATTTGCCCACAAACACACACAAGGCAAACGGCAGAGTCACCGCCACCCGTGCTGTGTGTGTCATCTCCCCCGGCCAGCCAGCCGGGCCTCGGGACAGGGGCTGGGCCAGGCAGCAGCCCAGGCTCCAGGTGTCGGAGACTCCGGGCCGGACACGGAGCACTCCGGGGTGACTACTCCGAGAAGGGACGCTCTTGGTCAAGGGTGGGATCATCCCTGCAGAACGGTCCAGGCCACAGTGCCCTGCACGGTGTCTAGTCTGCTGGGAGCTCATGAAGGCTTCCTGCAGGGGTGCTGGCACGAGAGGGTCCTGGCTTCCGGGGGAAAGGCACGTCGGGTCCCCATCGCAGGTCGCAGATGTCCCTGCCAGAGGGTGACTGGAGGTGGTCGAGCTCGCCACGTGGTGATGGGTTTAAAGGTGCCCCTCGTCCAGTCGGATGGCCTTCAAGTCAGAGGTCAGTGCGGGTGCGGGCGGCAGCACCTCTGCTCATCCTAACTCCAGAGGCAGCAAGGGGCGAGGCGGCTGCTCCTGGCTGGGCTCGAGACGGACTCTCGTCACCTGGACGGTACCGTGCGGGGCTCTGTGAGGAGCCCTCTCGGTCGCTCTGTCCACAGAACTTTGCCGTGGTGGGCGTGTTCACGTCTGCCTCGCCAGACTCGGCAGCCACTGGCCGGCCCCTGGTGGCTCCTGAGAACTTGAAATGCAGCAAATGCAACCGACCGAGACATTTTCAGCTCTGACTGGTTTTTAATTCACCAACATTTAGCCCCGTGGAGCCAGTGTCCACCACGACGAATGAATGACACAGGCCTAGACAACGCACCACCCATTTCTGGGTGCCGTACCGGGAAGGGCCACGCCCATCGTCCCAGAACCGGACTCCGGAATGTCTTTCTGCACCACGAGCAAGCGCCCGCGCCCCAACTCCCCGGGCGGCGCCCTGTGCACAGAGAGCCGGCCACGGGCCCTTGCTGCACTCCGGCTGGAAGGTCTGGGTGAAGGGCGCCCGTGTCCATCTCCAAGCCCCTCCCTCCCACAGGGTCCTTTGGCCGTGGAAGCCCCGTCCTCTGCCCAACTTCTGTCCCACTCTTGAGGGAACTCATATAAGGCCGCTGTCTGGGGCCCAGAGGAGAGGGCCACGAGGCCCCCGGCACCCAGAGCCGCAGGCCGAGGGCACCGCAATGAAAGAGCCACGCCAGGACCAGGTGCGGTGCAGGTGGGGCGTTTAATGAGCGCAGACTTAACACGGAGGCCGCCGAGGGGTCTGGCTGATGCCGCTCCTGGCCCCCAACCCCAGGCCCCTCCAGCGTGGTGAGCGTCATCCCTCCTTCGGGCTCTGTCCATCGGGCAGCCGCTTCCATCCCCACGGATCTCTCGGCCGGGCCTTGTCCGCCGTGCCCTCTCCACTGACCCCACCACGCCCAGGAACAAATAGCTCCTCAGCCCTGGCCCCGATGGGCTCAGGCACGCCTGGCTTTATCAGAACCGGGGCCCTGGGGTCCAAACCATAGGCCAGTAGCTTTGGGGGGGCAGCTCCTCCACCTCCTTCACCTCCTCCACCAGCCTATATGGAGGGCCCTGGGTGCCCAGGGGTGCCGGGCACCTGGAAGGGACAGAGAAGGCACAGCAGAGGCTCAGCCTCTTGTGCTCACCCAGTCAAACGGTCAATCTTGGACAGGCCAGGTCTCAGAGGGTCCTTACCAGTATGGGAGTGAGCATGTGGGCCCCGCACAGGGACAGGGCCGGGGGTGGGGCGGTGCCACAGCTTCGCTGTCACGGGGCCGAGCCTGGCCTAAGGACGCCCCCTTTCCCAGAAGAGACGTGAAACGAGTCACACGCTTTGAGATTCCAGAGCTCCGGGCACAGCTGCCGACCGCTTCTCCCCACCCCACCCCCGAGACTCTTAAAAGACGGAGACAGAACAGCCACCTAGCAAGGCCCAGGGTCCCGTGACCAGGAAGAAAGCAAGCACGTGGAACGGGTCCAGGCTGGCCAGAGGGGCCACAGGGACGGCAGTGGCCTGGGACGTGCAGAACAGCAAGAGCAGGACGGTGTAGGCAACGATCAGGACGGTAGCAGGGGAGCCTGCCAGTGCCGTCCACGCCCAGCTGCGGGTGCCGAGGAGGGACCAGAGGCGAAGCCAGGCCCTCCTGGGCCTGGTGGGGGGCAGCGCCCCGCCTGGGCCCTGCTGACCACATCGGTACAGGCTGTCGGCGTCGACGAGGCAGGAGTGTGGGCAGTGAGGGCGCCCCGGGGCCCCAGTGAAGTCACCAGCACAGTCCAGCTCATAGCTCCCGGTTTTGGGGAGCCCCGCCCGCCACCGGGTCACTCTGGCCCCCTCGGTCAGGGCCTGCCCCGCCCCGTCCCCCGAGCCCGCCACGGCCTGCAGGCGACTCACGAATTTGAGCATGTTCCAGTCGAAGACGTAGTCGTAGGAGAAGCCCTGCCGGTGGAAGAGGTTGCGGAAGAGCTGGCGCAGGTAGGAGTAGTCGGGCTTGTCGTCGAAGCGCAGGGAGCGGCAGAAGTTGAGGTATGTGGAGAACTCGGCTGGGGGGGGGGGCGTGGGGACAGAACGGCTGCCATGAGGCCCGCGCTCCCCAGGGGGACCCCAGCAGCCGGCCACGGCCTGCCCTCCCGCTGTCCCTGCAAATACTCTCAGTCTGGGGGGGGTGGGGCCAGGAGAAGACAGAGCAGCACTGCGGCCCTCCTGCTCGGTGTGACCCCCTAGGGCCTGCGAGCAGAGCCTCTGAAGGTCAGAGCGAAGCCCTGAGAACAGCGAGCGGGCGTCCCTCCCAGCGAGCTGCCCTGCAGGTCACAGGGGCTCTTGTCATGCGCTCCAGCCGTCATAAACTCAAAGGCCCGTCAAGAGCCCACCAGAAACTCTCAACGGGTCCTAAGGCACAGGAGGAAGACTTCCACGTCCTCCCCTGAAAACCCGGGGGGC